>JAGTTH010000293.1:0-25940 GCA_022606485.1 Agraylea sexmaculata | reverse complement strand
TAGCTCAGGGATAAGAAGCGTGGCTACAAATACTGTGGTCATGGGTTCAAATCCCACTCAAGTCAAGATATTTTTAATTAATTTGATCGGCTATTACGACTGGGAGATCGGGAATAATATTAATATAATCCCGATCGATCGTCTTGATCCAGGTTGTAATTTCCTGGGTTGTAAGGTAAATATTGAGGCGATTATTAAGTCGGTGACCTGTGTAACTAGTAATAGTTAAGATCACCGACAGACAATTAACACGTTGTTGTGTCTAAAAAAACCCTCTGCAAAAAAGGTCTATCAGAGATGTAGGTTTTCTGATATTGTAGACTGTTTTTTTCTTATTAATAATTTAAAAAAAGCCTAGTCAAATTAGGGTTTCACCTCGGAATTTGAGCATAGAAGCTGTAATTTTTACATACACCTTTATTTTGATGTTCTAAAAATTTTCTGAAAAATCTAACAATAAAATAAAGGTGTATGCAAAATTGCTACTCCTAGCTTTGGCCCTTTTTATTCTTAATTTGACTGGGCTATAATTGCATATTCCATTCTATGATTAAGTACGTATTCTCCCATTTATAATAAGATACACTATTTCATCTTTTAAAAACATGTAAATGAAAAATTTGTTAATTATTTGAGCGCGACAATAATATAGCTTACGCTTTCCCTCTCATGTTAGTTGGCATTTTGTCTTCTTCGCAATATATATTTTTTTAAGTTACCTTTGGTCACTTTATCTGTGATATTTCCTTTATAAACAACCAAATTATAAACTAGCCTTACACATATTATTATTTTTTTTTTTAAAGTGGATCAATCATTTATATTCATTTTTACCTCGACAAACATTATTTTTTTATGAACGTGTATATGTAATTTACTGTTACCTACTTGAAATATAATAAATTAATAAAAACATGGATTTTTTCTACCAAGTTTCAAATAAACTTGATAAGAAAATACCTATTAGATATAAATTCTCTCTTGTATTCTTTAAATTTTATTGTTTAATTTAGCAATCGAGATGAAATAAATTTTTGTGACTATCTATCTAATAAGAGATTCAATACACAGTAAAAACTACTTAAAAAGAGCTGACCCCATTTTTCAATTGGACCAAGTCTCCCAAAATAAATAATATATTCCTTCAATCATGTTAAGAATTAATTTACCGCAGGACATTAACAATTTGGACGGCCGTCGACAGCAAAAAGTTTAATTGGAAAATGGCGCCGTGACGCCGATTGCGAAGGTAAAATCGTAGTTCCTCTCTTGATTATTGATGGTGAATATTTATAATCAAGTTACACTAGTTAGTTAGTAGTTAGCACTAATACACTGAGCACAATAGTTATTATTGTTAAACAGAAACATGCACCCGATCACTAAAGCGCGCGTCCAGTCTCTCTCGTCAGTCAAATTGGAATGACAGAGTTTTATTGTGTTTTATTCCTCAGCTCTTTCAAACTAACGCAATCCACCTTTACGGAAGATAAAGGATGCAACCTAGTTGAAATAAGTATTTTTTATTAAATAATTACTGATCTTAAACAATTATACATGGTAAATTATCAATAAAAAACGGTAAACCTATATATAATATTAGTTAGTTGTAATTAGACTTGTACTAAGATAAGAATTGCTTTAAAGTATGACGTTTTTTTTATGAATTCATCGATTTAATATATAAGTACCCACTTAATTAATGTTACTAATAGTTCTAGTTCTTGGATAAAATCAGCGCTGTGGAGTTGCTGAAATTTAACAACAACAAAACTCCACTCCGACTCCCAATATTTACCAATAACAAAACTCCACTCCAACTCCGATATTTACCAACCTCGTAACTCCACTTCGTCTCCTCTAATAGCGAATTTTTTCATGTTACCGATATAAAAATAATTTAAATAAAACAAGATTATTAATCAACTATAAAATAAAATTGCCTCTACTAACTCAGGAAAGAGTAGGCAAAGTGTTCTGATGTACCATCTCACTAATACATTTCTTAAAATGATCCTTCGTCATGGACACAGTAATGTTTTCGTTGATGAAATACTTAGTTACCAACATTCTTGATTCGGCTTAAGATTACGTGGATTTGAACTAGCGTCTCTAGCGTAACTGTGTCTCTCTCATAAATTATTTTAAATAAATTTGGATGACGGCGTTGAATATGACGCTTCATATTTGATACACTACTAGAGAGATGCCGCAGATTTCTTTTTTAGAGACACCTTCAGCTTGAAAAATAGATTGTCCTCAGTTTTCTTGAAATATTCGGTAACTTTGTCCAACTTTGCAAAATAAATATGTATCAATTTCAATTCGTCATTCAATCTTATGAATGCTGGATTAGAGAAAAAAGTGAGTTTGTAATTCACCCTTTTTGTCTCCAAAAACAAAATTTAAAAATCCATCCAATTTTCATGAAATATGATTACAATTTAATAATGGAAAAGAAATTCCTGCTCTAGTTAGTTATTGAGATGGATTAGGAAAAAATAGGATGATAAAAGATTTCGATACTTACATTTCATCTTGTATGTGACGAAATAACTTTATTTTCCATTGTTATGAAATATTATTATAATAATTTAACAGGAGTATGATGGTGACAGTAATTACACAATAAAATAAATATCGGTATGATATTTTTTATTCGTCCATGCATAAAAATTTGACAAAATTTAAGAGCTGCGTGCAGGTAGATAGATCTAAGGAATCGAATGCCTCCATTGACATTCAACAAAATACTACTTACATTTTAACAATTTCGTATGTATTCATTCATATAATTTATATAAATCAACTTTTTCAATATTTTGTAAAGCTTCAGATTTAATTTGTATAACTCAATTTAAATAATTTATAAATAATGCGAATACTCGCACATGCCTTGAATGTCGGATATGCTTTTAATAAAATGTTTAAGTCGCAAATGTTTGTATCTGAGCAATGGCATATTTTTCAAAATTTTAGTTATAATCAAATGTGATACTTTTTTCAAAATATTTAATATATCATATTCATTGTGAATGTGTGTGTTTGTGTATTTGTGTGTTTTCACTATTTACATAATTTCAATATTACAACAGCCGCCAGAATTTTCACTTACATACAAAACGAGAAATAATATATTTGCGGGATTTTTTTTACAATTAATAAACAATACAATATGAAAAAATATTAAAATACATTAAATCATAAGAATTTGTACTTGAAATACTACATTAATGGTAAATTAAATATTAATCATAAATAATAATAATAAATACATATAAAATATCAAATGAAATACATAGTACAAAAAGAATCACATTCCTGCAGTAAATTTCATATCGCAAATTTTATTGCTACAAACCGTTTTTCACAATATCTATACGTATTTTATATGTATAATTATATTACAATATTTAGAACAAGTGAGCAAAAAGTCAATGTTATCTATTTATAACAAAATTATTAAATTCAACAAAATAGATAAGTAGTGCTTGTATTTTAAAATAAACACTGAAATAAAATAATGGAATTGCAATTGATAAGGAATAATATCAGTTCTATCACTTGAAAGCAATTATTTTAAGTAATAAATAACACTGTCAAAAATAACATAACGGGGATAACAATGAAAATAGGTAATGTAAAAATACTATCACATAAAGTGACAATAATTTGTTGACTTCATTACATTACTTTAAGAGGAAATAAACAAAACAGAAATTCTACTCACTATTGTTTTCTACGCTGGTGTAGGCATAGTGCACTACCTATAGATTATTTTTTATTTCATTTATAACTATATAGTCATCATATATAATACAATGTGCAGACACACTTTCCATGTCTGCACAATAAAGCGTTAGAATTATTTTTGGGTCAATCAAAATGGCTGTCCCTCACGAGTGTATAGGTGTAAAACTTGTTACATAATATCATGTTTTCTTTATAATTTTGTATGAGCTCAATAAACATTTTGTTCATTGCTCTTCACGTAGAAAACATCATGGTTAAAATAAAAGATGAATACTTTGAATGTAACATGACTGATTTGATAACTTTTTTTGTTTTAATTGACTAATATAATAAATAGAAATATCATGAGACTTTAAAAATTCCAATTGTTATCATGATGTTTTCCTTGATTCGAGAGAGATCCCTGAATGAGAGTTGATGATTTTCTTCTCTATTAAATTCATACCTACTTATTTGAGTAAAATGTGAACTTGTGTACTATACATATATCAGCGAATCGAGTACTTAATTTGTTTTATACAGTTGTTGAGCATGTGACGGTGAGATTTATATCCCAGAATCATCATAAGTTACTATTACAAGGCTGATACAAATTTCAATGGACATCAAGTGATTGGAAGTATGATTATTACTTCTTTGATGAAAATGTGAATGAGGGAGAGAGCTCAAAAGAATTGATATGTTTGAAGTTTTCTATTTCCTTCATTATCGAGAGTTATTTAAATTAAAAAGGCATATTTGTGAATACTATAAAAATGTATTAATATTGCATTATTATCATTACCTCTCAATCACTTAACACTCACAAAATTTTCAATTTAAAAGCGGCACGTAATTTGACAATACGTATATTTTATAATTACAATCTTATATTTAAAATTATTTATGACAGTATTATTGTGTCTTTGGATTTTGGTACTTGCTTTGAAATTTAGAACATGTTTCATTATTTTACTTATCTACTGTTGCTCACATAAATTACATAGTATATTTCATATAAATATCGTTGATCCTTCAATCGCACACAAATAATTTACTTTAATGTATATTCGCTTTGTTAACATTAAAACTCGATTTTTTAAACTAAATCCAGTCTGAGATCACATTATTGAATGAGGGTTATATTATTCATTTTTAAAAGTCGATGAAGTTTTTATACATAAGTTTCTAATATTCACTAAATTGTGGGCAAGTGCTAACATATGCTCTCTAAGTCCCTGGAGCGATGGCGCTGGGCCTGTCGCTTACGGAACTCATAAAATTCTTCTTTCATGGCTTGCACTCGAGCCTCCATATCGCGGTGACGAGTTCTTATTGGAGGTGGGGCCCTTTCAGTTGGAGTAGATGCTGATGGTGTTGGTGTAGCTGGGTCAAATTCATAATGTGCATCTACAGATCCAGCATCTAATGCTTTCATTGATGGTGCCAACAGGGCTAATTCTAGCCAAAGCGGTGGAGGTGGTGGTCCAGGAGGTGGAGGTGGTGGACGATACGGAGGTAATCTCCATTCACCAGTGCTTCCTGATCTACTACTTTGATTTTGTTGAGAAGTATTTTTACTACCAAATCCACTAGATGAGGAGCGACTCTCTGGAGACGGCTCATGAGAATGATGACGTGCCAAATCTGGAGCAGATCTTGCAAGTCTCCGTGGAGACCTGGGAGATCTTGAAGATCTGACATTCATTGCTTTAGTTTCTTCATGAATGGCATGCAACGAAGGCAACTCCTGTGAAAACCTTTGATGCATCGATTTAATTCTCATGAAAGAAGGGGGAGTTGGAAAAGACCTATCAGCAGAGCTAGTTTGCCTTACTGAACTTAAATCACTAAAATACACAGGTGACCACGGAGAACACATTGCTGGTGATGATGCTCGAAATCTTGGTGTGGGTGTATAAATGGCAGGCAAAATGACTGGTGGATAAAAATACCCAGGAAAAAAGCGTGCACTTTGACCAGATCCATCTGATCTAAGGCTCAACTGACTGGGGTATCCTACTAGAGGTTTTCTCCATGATGCTCGTGCATGACCACGTTTATGAATAAATCCACCCTCATCCGAGCTACTATCATTACCTAAGCTGGCCGTAGATGCACGTAAAACAAATCTTCCATCAGCTGCACGATGAATGCTACCGAGACTAGGTCCAGCATCATCCATAAGATCAGGACGCCAATGATATTCGGGCTGCCAATAATCAGGTTGACCAGTACAGCGGTCACGAGGCCAAATCCAGTTTGCGATGAATTTCAAACATGTGCTCAAACTTGATATTCTGCTCGTTCTAAATCTGTTAACAGAAAAAAATATTATTCACTTTAGTATTAAGAATACTTAAGATATCTCTAATCTATTATTTTATATTTATACAAATTAAAATGAAGAGAACAATCAATCACAATTACCTGATTTCCTATATTCCCATTGTAAGTAGCATTAAAAAAGTAAAAAGTTATTTTTTAAGCTTGTTTGTATTTAACATTAAATACATATTCATATATTTAAAAAAAATATTTACTTACGTTTTGAAAGGCACTTGAGTGCTGGATACGCCATTAAGACGATCAGTGACTCTGCACGCTACCATGTTGTATGCTGTAATCGGATAATTTCTAAATTTAATCGATATATAGACTGTTGGAAAGGGAGATGAATTTTAAATTCAGCCAGGGGCCACATGCTTACCGCTGAGCGATAACCATATTGGGACTAAGAAGAAAGCAATAAAAATGATCTTTCTGATAATGTTTGCATAAGCATGATGATGATGATATTGATATTCAATGTATGGAACATATTTCTGTTTATCAAAAGTGCAAATAGGTTGGATTAATGTATAGGTTTTCCTATTTTTTTGTTAATCAATTAACATTTGAACATGTTAAAAATCAACATGTCTTTTTTTAAATTGTATGTGGCCCCAATGCTTTAGACAAATACATAATTATTTGCATTTTTTATATAATTAATTAGCATGCTTTATTTATAATAAGATGTTGGAATCTGTAAATTGTTTCAAAAATTTGTTCCAAATTGTGAATTTATAACATGACATGCCTGAATTACACATCAATATCTATAAAAATAATGTTAGGTACATTTCTAAGAATAATGCCAAATATTAATAAAATTACTATTTTTACAAAGTATATCAAAATATTATTTTATAAAATAAATCTCTGTTAGTAATACTTTACCTGATATATTATTTAATTTAAAAACAAAATAAATGGGAAACACACATGCGAATGAGCAAAAAAAGAAAGAATTATATTGATCTTAAAAGCTTCACAGGATTTAATTTTAAAATGAAAACTGAATTAAAAAGATGAAATGCAATGAACAGTGAGCTTCTTTGTCACCAATATGGTATGTATATTATTTTTTACATGATTTTACTTACATTATTTTTTACTTATATTTGGTTTATCCATATCATCACAAGGATAGAGAAAATTTGAAAACTTTAGGTTATAATAGATATAAATATTATATGTTAGTAGATTATTTTAATTTAAGGCTAACATAGGACCTCTGGCGTGTATAGACAAAAATCACTTACCCTTTTCTTGTTTTCTTCTCTTTCGCTTATTACAAATTTTTACAGCACAAACTGAGAGAATAATGGCTACAATAAAGAAAAGAATTCCACCAACAACACCCGCTGTTATTGCCTTATGTTTTACGCGAGCAGGTACAGGAAACTTAACTTCGTCTGAACTTTCATAACTAGTAACTGAATTCGCTAGAACTCTAAAATAGTATGTTCGCCCGCCTACTAAATTTTTCACTGGAATAAAAATTGTTTTTGAAAATTTATATTGGAGCAATAGAAAGAAAAATTTATTTTATTTACCTAAATAGCTTGTTTCTTCAGGCCGAATTTGTCCCCTATTTAGTGTTTTCCATTGAGCATCTGTGCGGTATTTGATAGTATAAAATTGAATCAAATTTGATCTTTCTAAGGGTGGTTGCCATGTGATAAGAAACCCATTACTAATTTCTGTAACTGTTAAATTACGTGGAGGTCCAGGTTTGGGTCCTGAAAAATATTATTGTTTGAATTACATATGAGTAGAAGAAGAATTTAATTTTTTATAATTTGTTAGGACAGCATTCACATTCTTTGAAAAAAAAATCACACAATATTTTTCACATGCTTAACAACCTGAACATAAAAACCATATAATGGAATAATAAAGACTTAAACATGCAACATTACTATGAAATAAAGTAACTATAATAAATATGAAATAAGCCAGATAAATGAACTACTAGAAGTAATAAGTAAAAACATATTTATATTGAGATATCCCAAAATATTAAAGAAAATGCATAAAATATGGGGTGAAATTTAGTTATCTAATGACATTATGAGATAAAAAAGACTATGAATACATAATATAATAAATAAAAATAATAATAATATATCACACAAAATCATCAGGATAAAATGTGCCAAAAGGTGCAAAACTTTCCGAAATTTGTGAAGAGTGCCAAAAATTTTGATAATCATTAATTAAATTTTTAATTTTGTGGTACCTTTTGGTCTAAGGACCGTGGGTATTAAGATGGCGCCTGTGGAATCAGTTGGAAAAATAATAACTCTAGTATAATCAATAATTTCTGCAAAAAATAAAATAAACAAAATATGATTTACTACATGCGGCAAAAATAATATATAAAGCTAAGTTTAAACAAAAAATAATATAAAGATTCCACTGATATTAAATGTGTTAATATTAAAATAATATTTATGCATAAACATAATCTAGAACAAGCAAATTGAATTTTAAAAATGTTGAAAACTATTTTTTTGTACAGTAAAATAATTAACAAAGAAAATTTACAATGGCAATAATAATAAATTTTACATAAAATAATTCGTACTTTTGGATATGCTGAGCGTTTTTACTACAATATGTCTATTTATATGTATTCTAATTTCAAGCTACAACATTGAAATAATTTAATTTGCAAAAGTCTAAAAAGCTACATTTCAGAGCATAAATATAATTTAAAAAATACATCTTACAAATAAAATATAATACGGAACAACATTGGATAAGTGGATTTTTTCATGCAATGGAATTAAAAGGACTTTTAGGATTGTTTAGTAAAGGTGCAACAATTAGTACCAGCATCATCAGGAGCAGGTTGGAAGATTTTTTCATCAGTCACTGTAGGAGATGCTGGCTGCTGGGCTACTTTCCGAGGCAAACCCACGTCTAATCATATTTATAGTTTTATCAACATTCAATTAAAATATGTTGGAGAGTTTTATTATTATGTTAAAATAATTTGTGTAAATAAATTACCTAGAGTCCTAATTGTAATTGTTTTACTCATCATTCCTTCCCCTATAGTATTTTTACCGATTACTTCAAATTCATAAGTTGTGCCAGGAGACAGTCGATTTATAGTAACCTACAAGCCAATGAAAAATTAATTTAATTCTATTCTTTGGTAAAAAAATAAATCAATATAAACTCACCTGTGTAGAGCCAGAAGGAGTAACTGGAATCTTAATCCATTCAGAAGTTCCTGCTTCTCTATACCAAATTGTGTAGTCTTGTTTATAATCAGGTCCTCCAGAGTAGCCCGGTAACCACCCGAGTGTGACAGAAAACTCAGTAGCCGTTCCACTCAAGTTGTATGGAGCATGTGGTTGTGTTCCTTCTATAACTAATTGAGTGGCACTGACTATTGTGGCAACCTAAAAAAATAATTAATTAATAATAAATTACGTTAAAAAATTATATCAATGGAAATGTATAGAAGTACCTCATTTGATGCTACACACTGATAAAATCCAAAGTCGGACCTTCGCAGTGTATCTATGGTTATATTTCCACCAACTATTCTCACTCTGGTTTTTTGTAAGGGAACACCGTCTCTCCTCTGCCATTGAATATTGGGTTTCTGCGTTCCTTCTGCTTCTAAGGCATCACAGTGCATTTCAACAGATTCCCCAACTTTTCTTTGATACATAGAATCAGGCTCTAATGTAAACACGGGAGGTTTTCGAACAAGCACTTCCATTGGTCCTAAAATATTTATGTAATGTTTATATGCATTAGAAAGATAATGCAATATAAAATATGAGGTCCATTATATCAACCTGATGAACCCTGAGTTCCTTGAGCATTGTACGGTGTGCATGTGTATCTTCCTTGATGATTTTGATTGACTCGAGTAAATAGCAAAGATCCATTATTCATAATTACAATGTCTTTAGTTTGATAAGGTTCTAAAAGTCGTTTATCTTTTGTCCATGTAACATATTGTAGTGGGGGGTTAGCTTTTATATAACACTGCACAACACCGGCCAATCGAAATGGAAGATATTGTACAGTGGGGGTAAAAGTAACTTTAGCAGGATCTAAAATTATGTTATGAAATAATTTTATTTGCTTTTTACAAAAAAATCACTAAATACACAATTACGAAAACATACATTCAACATTTAAATAAGCAGAAGCACTTTGTGGTTCTCCAATACCGTTGGATACCTCACACAAATACTGTCCAGAGTCATCAGCGGCTACGGGATTGACGACAAGTGAACCATCACGGCGAATAGTAACTCGTGTTTCAAGAGAAGCAACTTCCTTAACGGGAGCTCCTTCTCGAAACCATTTAACAGTTACATTTCCTGGAAGAGCTTTGGCTTCACAGGAAAACTGCACTTTTTCGCCTTCTAACTTGGTTTGATTGGTTGGCGGCATCTGATAGAACACATTTATGAGTATGATCATAAAACAAAAGATTTGTTTACATTGAAAATTATATGTACACTATAGAAATTTTGTTGTCATTATAAATTTGTGTTACCCGATTTTTATGATAAATGATATGTAGTAAAAATGTTTGGTATCAATCGATTTTGCCTGAACTACAATATAAAAAATAATTACAAATCAATAGAAAGAGACCAGGCAAAAGCTATTGTTACAATGTCAGCAAAACAAATTTATTTTCTGTATAAGTATTTCACTCATAAGTGATTTTTGTGTAAAAAAAAATGAAACTTTTGTGAAAAATTATAAAGATAAAGATTATAAATAGGCCGACCTTAAACTTGTGATTTCGTTGTTATTGTACTATTAAATTAATAAAATCACAAATATAAGGCCAATTTTCTACTATTTACTAATACTAAAGCTAATTATATATAAGAAGTATAAAAGGCAGATGGACATGTGATGAGAATAGGATGTTCATATGAAAATGTTATTAATGGATACGTATTGGAATCGGCAGTAAATATTTAAAAAAACAACAGGTGATAGTAGAGGGTGGTTTTGGGGTTCAGCGCCTCAATTTCCAATTGCCAATCATTTCAAGGATGAGGAACAGATAGGAAAATGCAATTTGTTAAAAATTATGCTTTGAGATGTTGTCATTTATATTTTACGTATATTGATAATTATCATACATCAATATGGTCACAATTAATTGTCAAACTAAACCTAACCTAAGCGGCTTGTTTCAATAGTATCATCATATGACAAAAGAAAAAGCCTCGATTAACAATATTTAAAATACTGTGAAGTCTTCTCTATTGACGGGAGTCCCTTTGTAAGGGGTTGGCCAAACCACTGTGGCCTTTACGGGAGAATATAGTAGAGGTGGTTTCCCAGGTCACTCCACTGTAATGAGTCTTTCAGATCTAGTTCACTACACTAGATCTACCAGGTGACCAAGTGAATTGAACCCAGGTATTTTCACTCATGAATCTGTAACACTAACCACTGGGCCACAGCGCGGCTCAAAAATAACCAACTTTGAAGAACTATTCAAGATATATTGTAGTTTAAATATTTATCACGCACATGTTTCTCTTAATTATATTCCAGACAAATAATTTTGTAAGTCCTAACACATCAGCGAAATAGCTCAGGGGATAAAACAAATACTGTGGTCATGGGTTAATTTTTTTTAATTGATTTGATCGGTTATTACGGCTGGAAGATGGGGAATAATATCCAGTCTTGATCCAGGTTTACTGGATTGTAAGGTAAATACTGATTATTAAGTCGGTGACCTGTGTAACTAGTAATAGTTAAGATCACCGACAGACACGTTATTGTGTATAAAAACCCCCTCAAAAAAGCTCCATTGGAGATGTAGGTTCTTTGGTATTCCAGAGAACTGTTTTTTCTATTATAAATAATAATCAGATATAATGTATTTCTGCGACTCCATAGGAAATGTGTCAAGATTATCATTAAAGCCCATGTTTAATTGCATTGTTTTCGGTATGGGATATCGAACTCAAGGTGTCATAGGACTAAGGGTAGGTTATATACAGAGAGACAGAGAGAGAGAGAGATATAGAAAGAGTGATAATAGAGGAGGGATGGGGGTTGGGAGTGGTGTAATTTGAATTTACCGTGATGACGGCGCCGCCCGCTATAATCACCCTTGCCGTGTGGGAAACCTGTCCCTCACCGTTGCGCGCGATGCACGTGTAGTCGCCGATGTCCTCGTGCCTGATGTTGCTGATTCGCAGCTCGGTACCATCGTTGAAGATGCCAACAGAAGCAGAAGGGTCCACCGGACTGGCATCTTTGTACCACAGTATCTCCGGAGTCGGAGTGCCCTCCGCCTGACAGTTGAGGATGATGGCATCTCCTGAAACACAAAATCATTTCTTTTTATTTAACACACATATCATGTTTCATCACTTTGCACATGCTGTTCAAAATGAACAATATTTAAAAAATAATTGAAAGTTAATAGCATTAGGTTAATTGAAAAGAATAAAAAATAATAACGATGCTTAAAATGATGTAACCTAAATTATTTGTATGATCGTATTATCAATAGACTTTCAAAATTGGTACCTTGAAATTAGAATATGTTAAATAGCAAATAAAATAAATCACTAAAATTTATTTTTATACAAACAAACTGTTTGTATTTAGTTTTAATTGATATAAATATTTTAACTTTATATATTGGTTTGGCTGTTTATTAATTTTGTCATCATAATAATGGCCTAATAATTTTACCATATTTATAAAAAATATTGTGTTATTTATTGGTAAAAATAAATATTTATCATAGATATAGACATTGGATATAAATAAGTCGTGTAAACACGTTTATTGTTGCACTCTTCTCTCCTATTCGATAAAGGCATAAGTGTGTCTCCCTCACTCAACACATTTCTAGTGACCTCTGAGAGTGGCTGTGACAATAATTTGGCGATTAAAACCCAATAACATCTTAAAGAAGTACTCAGCAGTAAAAAACTGAGCCTAGATGACATGCAGTAACAATGCATTTACCCATTTTACTGTGAAATATAACTGAATATATGACGAGAGATGTTTACAGTATAATGTTTGCCAGGTAACTCATGTTTTTGGCCACTTGATCCACTTGAACTAACCACGCATTCAGCCACTCATGCGTATCTTATGTTTATATCTATGCGCGAATTGCGGAGATTTGTCATAACCAGGGGCGGACAAACTAAGTTTTTTAACTAAGGGGTTTTTTTCTAAGACCCCTGGGCACTATTATACTTACAAAAAAATATTCACGTTTTCTTTATTTTAATTCTTTTCAAAATTTAACGCCTTTTAAAAAAGATGCAATTATACAATAAATACCATTGTAATATGATCAATGGATTTCCGCGATTAAAAAAAACCTACCATAACCCTCACTACTTAAAACTCAACAGTTTTGTCCTTCAAGCATTCAAAATATGCATATAATTTATTGATGTGACTTAAAATTAACGATGTGTATCTATAAAAACGTGTAATATCGGCTGTGATCGATGTGAAAGAAAGGTTTTTTTTAAGATAAGGTCAAAGCATGTCACCTAAAAGGAAGCGCATATGTCAAGAATAGCCAGATCAATATCGCACTTTTGTAGTACACCATGTTACAAGCTAATCTGCCTTGTCGATCAGTCTTTTAAATTATACTCGGAGAACCTTTATTTGAGATCTTATTAACTAACCAGGGCTGCGGATAATATTAGATCATAAAATATGCGAATTTGAGACTCCGTATTCAATATAATGAGAGTGTGTATAAGAATAGAGCTTGTGTACACCAATACTACCAAGCTCTATTCGTATACGCACCAATACAATTCAGCTCTAGCACGACTCACTAACACACTCTCATATTTATTACGGCCGTGTATTCTTCAAACGGTACATACATACGTGTAAGTTATTTTGCAACTCAAATATATATTATTTTCATTATGTAGTGAATTTTAAAGTCACAAACAATAAAACTATTTTTATAAAATCTGATAATTATTCATGGGTACAAAAGATTTTTATTTATTTTACTTTTCTTGATGACTCTTTTTGAGAGGGTTTTTTATACACAACAACGTGTTAATTTTCTGTTGGTGATCTTAACTATTACTAGTTACACAGGTCACCGAATTAATAATCGCCTCAGTATTTACCTTACAATCCAGGAAATCACAGTAAACCTGGATCAAGACGATCGATCGGGATTTTATTAATATTATTCCCGATCTCCTAGTAGTAATAACCGATCAGCTATCCTCTGAGCTATTACGCTGGTAAAGTTATTATTTTTATAATGAAAAAAAATTATATATACATTTTTAAAGACATCTTTTGAGATGAATGCATATAAATAAAATAATAATAAAATACAATTTTGTTTATTCAAATAAAATAAACCCTCTCCAAGGAAATATTATGGTATCATTGTACTTTATATTTTTATAAAATAATAAAGTATATTTAAGACACACCAAAAAATATATATACGTAGAGACTTGTATACGGCATGGAAATTTTCCGGTCCAAAATACTTTATTGGCTATCGTAAAAGCTCGTAATAAATTTGTCGTGAATGAAGAGGGTTTGATAAAAAGCATTCGGTTTGAAATAGCGGTGCAAAGTTTGTATCAGTGGCGGTGGTCCGGTGAAAAGTTTTCAGCGATATGGTCCGGACGCTTTTCCCGGTACACTTCCAGCAATAAAACGAATCGGGCCAACGCGAAAGGTCAACCGGAGGTATGCGAATGTGCCTGCACCGGAAAACTGCTTCTCAACTTTAATCGAAAAACTTGTTTTCAACCTCTAGCACATTTGTACCGTCGGATGTTTTTTATTTAATTTTTTTCATTTTGTTTTGCTCGAAACGAATGAGCGAAACGCGCGGGAGGCGATTTAAATTTATTAGGGTTGCCAGTTTGAAAATAGCATCAAATCTAATCACATGACTAAAACTTTTTACATTAAAAACCGCACGAATTTGGGAAACAATGTGACTCGAAATATTTAAATTCTTTGTAGAATGAACCAATGAAAAAATCAATTGAAAAGTAAAAATTTTAATTACCTTTTTTTATCCATTCATAAATTGATATTCATTCATGAATGATACACATTAAAAATTGTAATATCTCATGTTTCTTTTGAATTATAAAATATAGGGTAAATATTTAGGTAAGTCATATTTTGAGTTAGGGATGCATTTGTATATGTTTTTTATTACTTTATCTACTGCCCAAAACGAACTTAATCGTATCATCAATATTTAGGGAGAAAAAAAATAAGTCAAATATACATTTTTGGTTTCTGTTATAGTTAGTTCTGGTAGTTTTACTTATAATTATGTTATATTTGGAAAGATAAAAGGAGTCATTGACTTTTACCACATTGTAAATTATTCAAATATACATGTAAATTATAAATATTGAGACTTTGTATAACAATATTTATTATTTAGGTTATAGCCGATATTACCGTGAATGAGTTAACATTGCGAATAAATGAATTCCGGCGAATTAAAAAAAATATAATTTGTCATTTTTATTTACTTATAGATTCGATAGTTCTCAGAAACGGGTACTAAAACTAATGCCAATGTCTATTAAATGATAAATAATATATGAATAGATTAAGACATTGGAAATTAAAGACGACGAAATCATTTAGAAAGTGTCAATGTGGTGGCCTGGGAAACCATCTCAACTATATTATCCCATAAAAGCCACGTTGGCCTGGCCAACCCCTTAAAAAGGGACTGCCATCAATAGGGAAAGCGTCACGGTATTTATTTATTTAAAAAGAAGCTTTTCAGTACATTTGAACGAATGGTTGGTTGGAAACATTTTTAATTGCCACTCAGAATAATAACGGGCTATATTATTTTATTAGGAATAACTGTTCCTATAAACACGTCTCTGTTTTCATTCATCATGAAAAACTGTTGAGAGGTGGTGTGAAATGTGGGTGGTAGTTGGCGTAGTTGCATTAGCCAGTTATTGTAGAGAAGATATGACAGATGGTTCAGGCTTTATCGCAGTCGTTCTACTTTTAAATGGTCCATATGCAAGCCAAAAACACATAAAACCGATATAGGTATGCAAAATTAATGCCTGCGAATAAAAATACTACTGAATAACATATCAAAGCCCGTATCAGAGGGTGGCGAGTGTCAGAGGAAGGTAAGGACGACCCTCAAGAGTGCCATACATTAGATTCTCTCATGACCTATAGATCCACGTGCTTCCAATACCAATTGATAGTATTCAATATTGGCATGTGATCAGGGAACTGGATTGCTAGATTTTACAAGTTTAAGCCCAATCGACCGTTTTCTTTCCGAGTTAGTCGATATTAATTCAATGTGTACCCATAAAGTTAAGCCGCCAAGTAATAAAACCGAATCGAATTACCCCGGGTTGAAACGGGTTCGGCCGAAGTCTTGCAATCAGTGGACATTTTGCAGGGCCCTCGATGTTATTGCGTTAATTAATTAAAATCTTTCAGAAGGGGCCGGGTTACACTTGGCAGATCTGAATACAAATTAATCCAGTCGTCGAGTTGACCCTATTGCGTTATATTATTCAACGTTCTCGTGCAATAACACAATAACCGAGATTAAACATCGTAGCTGCCGCAATTCCATACCGGATTACACATTGTTTTTTTACCGTATTTCAGCTAACAAGATTGTCTTCTATAATATTTCTGCACATTGTATTGCGGTAACAGCAAAGTGTGAACGAGATGTTTATTGTAATTTGATCTGCAAGTGTAAAAGAACACTCAAAGAGAACCCAAATCAACACAATATTCGTATACATTACAAATTGACTTTCTATATAATTCTTTTTTTTAATATACCTCCAAAAATAGCATTTATTACGTAAGGTTCTTTTACATCCTTTTAGCAATAAAATTTAGTTTGATTTAAATTTCAAAGAACTTTTCACAGTAGTTATTCTCGTCAACCAATGTAATCTTGTTATCTCCTTATTGTTAACCCTATTATTATTTTATTTTCTTGTTAAACTTATTAAATTATTTCATGTTAATGCCGTAAAAGTAGTAAATATAATAAATAAATTATTTGACTTTGACTACATTTACGAAAAATATGTTATTTTTTACTAAAAACAAAATAATCCACCGATAACGATCCACGCATGGATTAAATCCATTGTCAAATGGTTTTTAAGTCTACTACGTCAATTTTAAAAATACATTTTTACATCAATAATTAATGAATTTTTCTGTTCCTGACCCCTTTTTTCAAACGTGGCAAATATTTAAAATATAAATTATACATTACTATAAATATTTTGCTAAATTATTCCCGAGCAACAATATTTTTTTTATCCCACCCCTTACATTCCTACCTCATATTATTTTAAGTGTGCTTCTAACTATATTATGAGCCCAGGTATCGACCTCTATTTATTTTGATTTTTTTTTGTAGATTTTCTATTTTGTAAATATATTAAAGAACTTACCCAAATTGACGTAGATGATGTCTTCGGGTGTGATAGAGAACCTGGGCGGTGCATGGACGTCCAGGTGGAACCAAGTACCGTTCTTGTGCGAGTTTGGCGATCTATTGAGGAAGACAACCTTGCACTCGTACCACCCTTGGTCAGACTCCCTAATTCCGGTCAAATTAAGGGATGCTGCTCCGTATGGAGAATCGTGAGCAACTCTGGACACTCGACCCTCGTATCCTTCACCACTGTGTGTCGGGTATGATTCGTACCAGATGTAGATGGGGATGTCCTGGCCCTGTCATACACACATCAACATATTAATCATCAAATATCTAATGACTCTGACAAACATCTGAAAAGTATCATAGAACTAGAGCTGACATTAATTGTTGGAAATTATTGACCCACTGCAATGCGGACTCTTAAATCTACACACATTAAAAAAATAAACATTTTGAAGAACATCATTAATCATGCTACAATTAATTTATAAGATTTTTCAAAATGGAAAATATTTAGTTTACAATTTGTAACAGTTTAAATGGCGTGTTATTACACGATATGTATTTGTAGGTGCAGAATAAAATAGAAATTCTCATGCAAGTTTATCGGTTAGTAAAGGGTAAATAAAATTAGTTGGATTATACATGCTACCATACATTAAATTGTTGATATCATTATTAATACCTACTCCTCACTTTAAGAAGCGTAAAATAATGATCAAGTCTACGCATAATCTACTAATATCATTCGATTCGATACAACATTAGGTGGAAAAATAATATTGTATATCGATAGGTAAGAGCGTTCTGTAAAAAGGCAAATTAAAGGCAGCAATATCTTCATTGTGGCCATGCATTGACTATCTAAACATGAAAAGTTTTTGTAAAAGACATGCCAATTTGAAGCAAGTTGGCGACAATGGGTGTTTGAATAAGGGGGTGGTCTGAGATAAGCCCCTGGGGATATCACTGCCACCCCATGGACAAGAGAGAGAAACAGACTAGAACCCTTCAAAAATGGCGGCGAGACACTACAAACAATCAAAAGGGCACGCTATTCATAAATTTGTGTTCATTTAAATTGAAAAATACTATAACATTCCAATTTATTGCAAAATTATGAATTGCCATGGGATATTGTGTAGTTAAGCTGTGGCATAATAGGGGGTTGATGAATAAAATTAATATTATTAGTGCAATTTTTTTTCAAAAATGTGTGAATTTTTCTGTTTAACTGTGTGTGTATTTGGGTGTCTGCTGCTCTCTTCATATTTTCCTTTTTGATTTAGTGAATGTGTGTTATTTTAGCCTATGCTCTGTACTATACAAAAAAAATCATTCAACAGCGACTATCGTATTATAATAAAAATACTGGCCAATCAATCAACAACAAAAAACAGCTTTTTGTGAGCTATAAAATCTATCGCTCTGTCAATTCTTGACAGTCCACGAGTAAACACAGTGGGTAATAATATAAATATTTTGAGATCCAATGCATTGACAGCGATGAATTAATGTGACTATCGCGAAGGGCCAAACTCGATCATTTATTTGTAAATAGTTTTAGTAGTAGGGCCTTTCGCGGTAGCCGAGATATTATGTCCGTTTTAATAGAATACGTTACGCTGGAAATATTCTGCTTTGATTGTCCTGGTTGACGACTCTAAACAGATAATAATTGAAGGGTTAATGTGAGACACTGGACAGGAGTTAGTGTGATAGAGAGTGTGAGCAATCGTACCGTATCGCCTACCTTCTTCTGCCACTGCAACACGTATGGAACTGGATGGTCACCAGGGAACTCCACATGGCAATTGAACACGACACTTTCACCAAGGATGGCCGTGATGTGGACAGCATCTTGGAAACCCCACGCTGCAATCAAATAATTAAGCAATCAGTGCTGACCGAGGAGAACCTGACCTGATGCGATAAACTGAAAAGGAACTTGTGAAATTAAGCATAACAGAACTTGGCTACTGTCCCATTTAGTATCTATTGGCACATTAACGAATACTTCCTCTCTTAGAACGATAGCCACACTAATTAATGGCTGCCAACTTGAACACCAACTTACTGTATTCTACTATACAAGGCTCAACTTGCACCCGATTTATGTCCTACAACTTGAACACTTACAAAACTGAGGGGAAACTCTCTTTTGCGATATATTGTGCACCAAATTTGATACAGTTAACAATCAATAATAATACTTATATTATTTAAAGTCTTGTTAATAGTAGTCCTCAGAAGATAAACTGTAGTATTTTAAATCCGAGGGACGCGGGTTAAATTCCTGAATCAATTTGATACACTTTCCGTGTATTAGTAAGTTAAACATTTATTTTCGTTAATTCATGTAATGTTTTTGTAAAATTAGTTGAACCAATAAGAGATTTTACATACTTTAACATTATATTAAAGCGAAATAATTCTGAAAAAATGAATTAACCTCGATACGATAATAATCTCAGGTAGGACTCGAGCCTTCGAGGTTAATTCATTTTTTCAGAATTATTTCGCTTTAATACACTTTAATATAATTTATGTATTGATTATACAAAAAAATTACAGCCTAAAATATAAATAGTTTTGTTTAAGAGATTTGTAGACACGCGAACAATGAACGTGTGTCGCTTTTATCATATGTATCTCTTTTTCACTAGTAAAGAAACAATTTAATTTTTGTGTTCTCATCGTTTATAAGGTTGTTCTTAATAAGGAGTTTTGTTTTTATAGTGCCACAAAATATCAATGTGCAATTTTTACATTTTTCGATAGTTAATACGATAAAATATTGATTATTTAGTGATTAAAGCCATCATCACCGTCAACGAGTTAAACATTGTGATTGAAATGATTCGATCTAATATTTTTATTAATTTAATTTAAGCACTCCATTATATTATGATTAATTTAATCCTAAATACGTTCACGACAAAAGCGACGATGCATGTCTCGTTTCGAAGACTGATTGATTTTTGTAAAAGTATGCCACAGTGCGATAATATTACAAACAAATGACATACCTGGTTGAGTGTAGGTGAGTAGAGGTATTGATAGTAGTAGTAATAGTGTTAAAAGAGGCGTATTTATTAATGGGGTGCTGCAGGCAGGCGATGAAGGGCAGAAGTAGGACAGGCGCTCACGCCTGAGCACCGCGACACCCATGCCTCTGTTCCCATGTCACTGCCGTGCCCACCTCTCGAATATCATCGCCACATTACCCAATCTGTAACAAAATATACATAAGAATTAGCACAAATATGTTATCGGTAAACTACACAAAAGTTTTGATTAATGTATGCCTTGATAGCTCTAATAGTATAATGCTACGATGCGCAACTACGTGAAGCCGCACTCGCTACGATGCGCTACGCGAACTTTTATAACCGTTGCGTTGCGATGTACCTATGTATATTGTAGCAAATTTTGATTTTTTTAATTATAAATAAAGTTTTCGTTTAATACTGAATACAAAAAATATATTTACAATGTAGCATTATTGAAGAAAAAATATATAAATGCTTTAAATTTATCATAATTTAAAGAAATATGTTATCTGTAATTTCCATAGTAATTTTGTTACAGAGTCTGAGTACGACTAATAACTGGTAGGCATCTTCAGGGACTCTAACGATTTCTATGTGGAAACTACAAATAAAATATCTTTTTAAATTATGGAATTCCACCAAGAATTCAACACTATTAACAATTTTTCATAATTGTTATGATGATTATTACAACATGAACTGAATATTGCTCTTTAAATAAAATATACGCCCTTTTAATAAAATATTTGTTATTTTAATCTTTTAATATCGAATCCGTGACTATTTTCTAATTTTGTTGTCATCGTTTGTCGTTATTTTTGTTGTAATTATTATAATTATGACTTTTTAAGGTAATGTCGTAAAAGGCGTAAATATAAATTAATAAATAAGTAAGTAAGTAGGAAAATCATATGTGTTTTCATTTAGAGATTATTTTTCAAAGCATTCAATATTGAGTGGACATGTAATTATGCTTTAATTGTTGATAGGTATTAATGTATATTAATTAAAGGTATATTAATGTGATCATCCTTTTTTAATTTACACACCTATACTGTGATGAAGTAAAATTACATTACTTGTATTTGGATTAAAAAAATTGACGGTAAAATTTTTAGTTGGATCGTTTATCTATCAAAGGAATAATATAATATTTTTAATGAATACATTTAAGCGGAAATCCGATGCATCGGGCATACTGAATTTGTCAAATAGACATTTTATGAAAGGTTCGTAAATAATTTTTATATACGACTAACATAAATCGAATAACCATCATTTTGTGAAATATATGACTTTTTTATTAACTGTCCCGGGTGTCATATGAGATATGCCTTGATACGACGAACATTATAACTTCAAGTATCGTACTAAAATACAATATGGGCCTCTAAATACGAAAAGATTTTATTATTCGATATAATATTGAATTTGATATCATAAATGGGTTTATAATCAAATTAATTGGGAAATTTCCCCCAGTTATTAACTTGTCATTGTAAAAACTTAAAGATAATGAAGTACATTGTTCGATCTTTCATAATTGATTAGAAAGTTTTGACTGTCAAACTTTTCGTCCGGATTAGATAATTTCACGATCATTTTATTATTAAATCAAAATTATTTTAAATGATTAACAAACAGATGTTATATACTATAATATCTCTAAAAGCAGCATACTTGAATTATTAATTATCAAATATCAGTGATTGAGATCGATTGATACATTAGTGAGAAGGGTGGTAATGTATTTTAGAGTAGTATATGAAGACTTCAAGTAAGACTGTTGTAAATTGTATGTCAGTTACGTGTAGAATAGTATCCATTATTAAGTGTTATTAAATGCGATGCAATATAGCACAAAGCCTGGAACAATTACATCAGTTAACCTATGTCAATATAGTTTCTACAATACTATAAAGCAATGGGTAAACCCTTATCCTATAATACAAAATATGTGTATTGACAGTCAAGTAATCATCACCCTTATATTCGTTTTAATATTGTTTCCTTTGATTATGAAGAACATTCCTGTTCTAAAATGACTATTAATAACTAATTAAAAACATAAAAGAAACTCTCTATTAGCAAAAGCTCTTTCCTAGTTTGCTCATACGATAACGATGAACGATATGATAATTTAAATTCTATCTGATATATTTAAAATAACTATATTTTAATTTTCAGAGCCCTTAAAGCGGGCCTGAAATCATTAAACAAGGAATTTTTCTCCTTTACGTTAGAATGTGACAGACCTAAAAAATCTGTCATACGAGGCCTGCCTCTGCTTCCTGTAGAGGAAATCAAGCAGGACCTTAGCGACAAAGGATTTAAAATAATAGACGTGTTCCTAATGAAAGGAAAAATGGCTCCATTACGAAGTCACCCCTATATTTAATAAATCTCAGCAATGAGACAAATATGAGTGACTTCAAAAACACTACTAATATCTGTCACTGTAGAGTGACAATTGAAAAATACTCTCTTGGGAGAAATTCTATCACGCAATGTTTCCGTTGTCAACAGTGGGGACACGCAGCATCCAACTGCAACAACGCATTCAAATGCGTGAAATGTGGCGGCGATCACCAGACTTCCACATGCATAAAGGATGCCACTTCCCCCGCAAGATGCTGCAATTGCGGAGGGGACCACACTGCAAATTACAAAGATTGCCCTGACAGACAGAAGCAGATCAAATTAAGATCTACCCCCAAGCTGCCAGCTGCGAGACCGGCCACCCAGCGTGCACCAGTGCCGCCCCCGAACATCGTCAACGGACGCTCCTGGTCCCAGGTTGCTCGTGGACCAATGGCCGCCCAGGTCATCTCCCCGTCCACATCTCATCACGTGACTGACCTGTCATGGGCACAGATTGCCCAAGGTCCCACCACCACATCTACTGCGAAGAACATTACCGCCCCAATCTCTAGCGCTGATATGCCGATAGGAGACCTGATGACTCTTGTATTGAAGGTTCAAGAGCTTCAGCGGAAGCTAAAGACATGTCAGACAAAGAATGAAAGGATATATCTCATCATGGAGCTCGCCGCATCGCTTGATAATGTCTAAGGTTAGTCACTGTTCTAATATTAAGATTGTTGCTTGGAATTCCCGGGGAATTTCAAATAAATTCGACGAAATGATTGACTTTATGTTAAGAGAAAGTGTTGACATTGCATTGATAAGTGAAACGTTTCTTAATACAAATATAATTCTGAGAAGACCAGGTTTTGTAATACATCGCAACGATCGAGTTTGCAAAACAGGCGGTGGTGTTTTAATCGTGATGAAAGACTCTATATGTCATTCGAAAGTTGTAATTCGTAAAACTAACTCAATTGAAGTAATAGCAATTAGTGTATCTATTAATAATAAAACTCACATTATTGCCTCGGTTTATAAGCCACCCAAAATAGAAATTTGTCAAGATGATATCCACAAAATTATGTCTCTCGGTAAGGATGTTATAATTGCTGGTGATCTTAATTGTAAAAACACTTTTTGGCACTGTATTCGCGGAAATAAGGATGGCCGTTTACTAAGAGAATATTGTGATAAAAAAGACTTTCGTATCCTTTTCCCCGAAAGTCCAACGCATTTCCCACCCAAAGGATATCCATCCATCCTTGATATTGCAGTGGTTAAGGGTTGTCCTTCTCTCACCGAAGTTGACGTAATACAGTCACTTTCCTCCGATCATCTCCCTATTGTATTTAACATCGGCGGAAATTACAAAATCACCCAAAAAACCTTCTTTAGTTATGAGACGGCTAATTGGAACGCTTACAAAACTCATATTAACAATAACGTTACACTTAAATTCGACACTAACAACACATTTCACGTTGACAATGCAATCACTACACTCACAGATTCTATTAAGAACGCCGCCGCCTTATATATTCCTGTTAAAACCATTAACAATACTTTTAAGAACAAACTTCCATCTGAAATTGTGGACTTAATTCATGTAAAAAATAGATTAATGAATCAGTGGCGAAAGAAAAGAAATTGTAAACTCAAATCTGTCATAAATGCGCTAATTTTAGAAATTAAACATAAAATTAAAATTCATAAAAATGAATCCTGGGAACAGAAGATAAGGTCTCTCAAAACACAAAATAACTCACTTTGGCAGATGTGTAAGTCGATGACTAGAAAAACATCCTTTATCCCTCCGCTCAGGAGCGAAGACTGTAATAAAATTATTTACAAGGCTCAGGAGAAAGTTGATCTCATCGCTGAAACATTCGTTAAAGCACACACATTGACACATAATGACACTACAGATAGTCTCACAGAACAAGCAGTTACTAAGTCAATTAGGAATCTTCACAACTATTCTGAATGTGAGATTGACGAGGTAACTCTTTCTGAAATCTCTGATATTATTCAAAACTCAAAACATAAAAAATCACCAGGACACGACAACATTAACAACACTCTTATTAAACACTTACCACAAAAGGCTCTTGATTGTTTGGTTAAAATATTTAACTCGTGTCTTATTCTTGGATATTTTCCAGATAATTGGAAAGCAGCTAAAGTAGTCCCTATATTTAAACCTGGTAAAGACAAATCCCTTCCCAGTAGCTATCGTCCTATCAGTCTCCTCCCCTGCATGAGTAAAATCTTAGAGAAAGTCATATTAACCCGCCTGCGAAAAACTCTGGATTGCGTCATTCCTAATGAACAATTCGGATTTAGACCGGGCCATTTTACCACTTCACAACTAACAAGAATCTCACAGCATGTTAGAGGAAATTTTAATAATAAAAAAGTACGGGAATGATTTTCCTGGACTTTGCCAAAGCTTTTGATGTAGTCTGGTTTGATGGTATCATTCACAAACTAATTAACACTCACACTCCACCATATCTCACCAAAGTTATTCAATCTTATCTTACTAACAGAAAATTCTCAGTAGATATTAACAATGTTAAATCTGTATAGCATCCAATCCTTGCGGGAGTTCCGCAAGGAAGTATTATCGCTCCTTATCTTTTCAATCTCTTCATCCATGACATCCCTATTCCTCGTAATTGCTCCTTAGCTCTTTACGCGGATGACACCGCCATAGTCACATCATCTTACAGATTAGACACAATTCGTAGACGCCTCCAAGCATCTGTAGACCTACTAACACAGTATTACTCTCGCTGGAAATTAAAACTCAACGAGAGTAAAACTGAAGCAATAATATTTACTAACAAAAGAAAGAGATCCCACATCCCCCCTCTTAATATCAATAACGAACAAATTCCTTGGCTCAAAGAAGTCAAGTATTTGGGAGTTATCTTAGACTCAAAGTTGAACTGGTCCAAGCATGTAAAATATGCTGTGGACAAGAGCAACCT
>JAGTTH010000292.1:0-63432 GCA_022606485.1 Agraylea sexmaculata | reverse complement strand
AAAACCTTTTGAAATTTACACGTCGATATATTTCACATCGATAGTTTATATATTCTTACCGTCGTTGATAAATTTTCAAGATTTGCTTTTACACAAATATTAGAATCCAGAAATAGTATAAATGTAATAGAAGCTATATAAAAACTAATATCCGAAAGAGGTATTCCCAGCAAAATAATAACGGATAATGCTAAAGAATTCACATCCAGTATTTTCGAAGATTTCTTAAAACAATATAAAATATTACATCACTTAACGACACAAAGAAATAGTTCTGGTAATAGTATAGTAGAACGTTTTCACAGTACTCTTATAGAAATTTACAGAATAGTTAAAAACGTTTCAGATAATGTAAAAACTAAATCAACTATTTTATCAGAATCAACTTTAACTTATAATAACTGCATACATTCTAGTACTAAAATGACACCTTTCGAATTAATTACCGGACACTTAGAAACCAAAAGTATATTATTAGAAAATGAAGACAATATAAATGTAGAGAGAACACCTCACGAATATCTCGAAACGCGTAAAGATAATTTTAAACGACTCATTAATATTGTAAAAGATAGAAATAAAGCTTATAGAGAAAATCAAATCAATAAACTGAATGAAAATTTACCAAACCCATTAACATTTAAACCTGGAGATATAGTATTTCATAACGATAATAGAAGAAAGAAAGAAGATTTACTTTACAAGAAAGATATTGTAACGAAAGACTTAGGAAAAGTAGTCACGGCAAATAAAAAGAAAATACATAAAACGAAAATTAAAGTAAGGAAAAAGGAAATCATAACTAATAATCATGAATAACACTAAAATTAATTAACATAGTTTGATAAATAAATATTCATATTAACTACTAAGTATACGATATATATTATTTTTCAGGCTATTAGCCGTATTTTTATTGGTGGAAGGATACCTATCTCAAGAAATCAACATATTCGACTTGGATAGAAATAATGGAATATTAATATTGGAACTGGGAAAAGCTAAACTAATAAGTGGATATAATCATTATCTTCATATAATAAACTTAAATAACTTTAAAAATAATATAGAGTCAATCGAACAAAATATAAATACTATTAACACCCCTAATATTACGTTGATGTATAACATTGGAAATACTTTAGATGTAACGAGAAGTAAATTTAAGGAATTAGAAAGAAAATTCAGAATGATTAACCCTAACTTCAGAAAGAAAAGAGGACTGGTCAATATATTAGGATCTCTTATTAAAGGTATAAGCGGAAATATGGACTATGAAGATTCACAAAGAATTAATAAAGATTTAGATAACCTAAAATTTAACGAAAAATTATTAGAACATTCTCAAAATGAACAAGTTACTGTTAATAAAAATTTAAATGATAGAATGAATCAATTAACTAATAAAATTAATTTAAATCAAAACTTAGTAAAATCAGATCAAAATCACGTTAATCATGTAGAAACAGAATTAGCATACATACAGATATTAGATAAAATAAGTGCCAATATAGACGAATTGAGTAGAACTCTGAACGAAATACATAATTCAATGATTTTCGCTAAATTGGGTATAATTCCTAGTTATATTTTACATCCTGACGAAACTAACGATATTCAAATAAATTTTCAAAGAAATAATATATCAATAAAATCTATAGAAAATATTTATGAAATTCTCAAAATGGAAACTTATTATAATAACACAGATTTAATATTTAACATACAAATTCCTAATTTTTGGAAACCCACTACGACCTATTACATATTTATCCTATTCCCATTAACAAAACAAAAATTATTCCTTTACCTTATACCCATGTTCTATCGAGTTACGAAGAATTAAGATATGTTACTAAACAGTGCTTAAAAGTGAATAAAAACTATATATGTGAAAAATCTCAAACAGCTGATTCTTGTGTTTACAAATTAATAAATAACAAACAAACAAGTGAATGTGAAACATTAACCAACAATAGAGATACCATAGAATTAATTGAACCAGGACATTTATTAATATCAACTCAAAAACCAATACATTTTATTAGCAACTGCAAATATAATAAAACTATTGTAGGAAATGTACTTATTAAATTTCAAAATTGTTCAATTATAATAAACTAGGGTAATTTTAATTGAAATTTTCAATTTGTTAATGTTTTTTTATGTTCTGCCTGGTTTTTTAATAGGACGTTTATCTTTGAGTTTTGATTTCATTTTTGCTTTAAAGTGTTTTTTTTATCGATTAGAAGAAATTTTGATTTTAAAATGTGTGTTAAGTATGAAAATGTGGAATTGTTATGCATAATCAAATTAAATACATCTAAAAATATTTTGAAATTATTTAATATTTTTAAATGCTCCGATCTGTTTTTAATACGAAGATAATAAATTGTTTGTTTTTCATTCGAAAGAAGTGTGAATTTTTTTATTTAAATTATTAATAAAATAATATAATGCGGTTTTCAAACGATGACAACACTCATCACAATATTTAAAAAGCGAGTTTCCCGATAAATACTTTTTTTGAGAATTTTCATTTATTATGCATTATTAAATATCTTTAAAATTATTTTGAAATAAATTTTATAATATTATCATTAAAATACCCGTTTCGAGATTTTAGATATGTATTAATTATGATTAAATATTTAAATTGAATTATTTATAGACCTAGCAACACTACGTTTCATGTGTCAAGCAATTCGAATTGTATATATAAAATTTCTCAGATTACGATTAACTACCTTCTATTGACAGAGACATGAAACGTGTTATAGATAATAGATGAATCTACATTAGTTGCCGGTCAAATAGGACTATTTTACTATTTCGAAAATGTCCAATTATATAGTTTAAGCAATCATTGAAAATGAACATTTTTTACGTTTCATACAATTACGAACAATACGGACAGCAAACATATTTCAAACGAAAGTATACGATATCTCGAAGGTATTCGATACATATTAAGGGCCACTTTCGCATATCTTCAATAATCAACAAATTTAAATGCAGTCTCACTACCAAATATTCTATTCCATTTTGAATATATGGCTCAGTTCCATAAAGACTTAGAGCACACGGAATTTTAATGCTTGTACCCTGATATATTAAGGACTATTTTTCTGTATATAGCGACTCTGTATACGCTGAGGATATTTGAAAGATCTGTACAGACATACAGACATATAACATACACACAGTTAGACAATTATATATATTATAATACAAATTATGGAAGCTTGAAGAAAATTGTAAACGAAGATAACATTATATATATACCAACTTTTATTAATTCACAATTGTATAATGATAAATTCGATGATAAAAAACTTGAATTACATAATGTAAAAAATATAGAACCATTGCATTTAAAATTTGTTGAAAATATTGTAAAACATAAGTTTAAAATCATAAATTTCATAATAATTACTTGTATCATAATTTCATACCTGTGAAACTTCCATGGGAAGTTCAATTCTAGGTAGGGAGGAGTTATACACTTCATAATTTCTATATACCTGTTTCTATATACCTGTTTTCATATTTTATTATGTATAATTGTTTTGTCACGTGATCGCTTCGTGATATTGTCATTAACGTATCACACTATAAATAACGAAAGCGACACATTATTTTGTCATTCATTATCATTCTCTAGCTATACTTCGCTTCATTTGTCTACCAATAAATACAATAGAAAAACAAAGTTGTTTTTTTATTAAAAAAGAAATAAGGAACCTCATTTCTCACGCAAACTTCATGTTGCAATAATATGTAATCCTACATTATCCTTGAATTAAGAACTAGCAAAACAACGTCCTTGATCTGCGATAATTCTAACTGGAGCACCAAATAAGGATAAACACTTTTAACCGCTCTAATACTATTTACCGAATCGATTTTTGTAGGTTCTTGCAATATTTTCATTATTCTCACTAATGTCAGAAACTAACTTCACAATTTCAGAATCTTTTTACTGTTCTACAAGTAACCAATTATCAGGAAGAACAATGATATCTATCCGCTTTATGTTCTACAATATCAAAAAATGATAACTATTGTCTCGAGTAACTGGTTTTTCGAAAATAAATTCACGTAACTCATGTTATCTCCTGGTCTATGAATTATATCAAAATCAAGTATTCGAAAAGGCACACTACATTGAAACTAAATTAAACAAAACTCAATGTTAGTAAAACTATACAAATCCTCTCCAAAGTATAATCAACACCAGATGTTCCAATTACAAGAATATCATCCATACAAAAAAAATCGACGTTTCGTAAACTGCACGGAAGATATAAATATTCCCATAGGCCTTCTGTTGTCACAAACGAAGTCTTTTCAATGCTTTCCAATTGTTTTCATTAAACCCTCTATAATCAATACACATCCTACTTGTAACATCTCTTTTTCTATTACCTAAAGAATAGAAATCGCACATGGATATGAACTATGTCCAATAACTTTCGCATCCAAAACTCGTGTAGTGTATTGAGCACATTTTGCATCTCCACGGGCGCTGAATACTGTCTTATTAGAATCCTCTATTCCAATTAGAACTGGCTTTACGTCAGCCTGCCTTGTATATTGCATAAAATAATCTTTAAATAAAATAACTCTTTAAATAAAATAACTCTTTCAAAATGCAAACCCATTTTCAACTTAAATTCAGTCAATAACCATTTCAAACGTTAAAAAGTTTGATACCCATGTATTTATTTTTATTATTTTATTTTACGACTACGCTTCGTAAACCTTTGTCCTTTTACCGACAGGTGGATTCCCTCAATTCAAATTTCAATAATAATTATTTGTAAAATAAATAATTATCCTGCAAAATATAATAACACAAAACAATAACACCTCAATATTAATGTAAATTCCATCAACACTTTTGTCAGGATATCTATTTTATTGAAATACACCAGCGAGACCTTGAACATTGACTACCTGTCACTGTTCCAACTCATTTAGTATTTTTATACTTTGGTATTCTCTTACCACGTATACAAGCTGCTACAGATTCATCTCTATCATAAAATCATAATGAATTCAAAACTCTTACCAGGATTCGCCATATTACATGTCAGCTCTGAGATCACACAAATTTCACTTTCTTTCGCACAGACCTTTCTCCTTATGATCATTTATTAGATAGATGGTCAACTACTCCGCATCTGAAGCACGAGAGCTCCATCCAAGACTATCGTGAGAATTTTGCCACTCCGGCGTGCTTGCGATGACAAAAGTCCGAAATGGCGTCCAAGATGGCCGCTTTGCCGCGCTTTGGTGGCGTCACCTCCACCGAACTCACAACTCTCAGCACATCTCCGAAAGCACTTGTTGAAATATCTGCCACCATGTTAGAATCTCTTCAAGATCCCTACCTGAATCCCGACTAATTCAAATCCTCACTTCTGATAACGAAAGGCACGGATCGGGGGCGCGGGAACATATATCATCTCATATACCCGAGACGGGCGATAACTCCTTTAATGTGGACGACTGATACATTTGGGCGTATTCAGGACTCAGACATGATAGAAATGGCTTCAAAGCACATATGAATCTCTCTCGGGCGACTACCGAAATCTCAACGACGCTCCTCGCTCAACAGTGTACAACTGCACTCTTTGCTAACTGACAGGCAACTGAGGCGCACACTGCTTTCAACCGGTCGCCGGGCATTTGAGAAATAGACACTACAGAAAACGACATTTCATTAAAGTAAACTCAGTAACGGCAAAGCCTACTCCGAATACAAGGCCGTACAGCTGGAGCATCTGACGTCAAAAGCTGAGGCAGCCTTCACAATTTTATTGCTATCTCTCTCTCGGCCTCTTTTGTCGCACTCTACCATTAAGTGATACCATGCGTCAAAATAGTTATTAGCTTTAAACACCGTATATTTCCGAAAGAGACACATTTTTTAGTGTTCAATTAAATAAAATTAATAACTTTATTATTATACACGTTGTTGTTTAAAAATAAAACCAAAAATCTATTAAAATACCGAAAACACCGCATGTCGTCAATTGTCAGCTTGCACATGATGTTGGCATGACCGTGTTGCTGTTGCAAGAATGGTTTACAAGTGCTGCGTTCCAGGATGCAAAGGCAACTATAACCTGCACAACAAGGCTTCTGTCTTCTCCTTCACAAAGGATCCATAGTTAAGGACTAAAGGGCTCCAAACTATCCACCGGGAACACTTTCAACCTATCATTTATACTAAAGAAAATAACCTCAAACATTTGACATGTTTTCAAAATACTTGTGACAGCACTACTGATAAATCAGATAGTTAAAGAAGGTCTGCGAGCTGCATTTCAAGAGAGAAGATATCCTGACACACGCCGAAGTCTATGATGAAGAAAGTCGACAAAAATTGAGTGTTAAAAGTAAAAATCTTGTAAAAAATATAAAAGTACAATGCCAACAATATTCCCAAATTGCTAAAAAAAATTTACAGTGCCGGGAACATCCCGAAAAAGTGTAGTAGATAAGTGCATTCGTTTAGAAAATAATTATTTAAATAAATCTTTAGCTGAGAGTTTGAAGACCGAGGATGGATATTATAAAAAATATGTATTTAATAGTAAATCAACTACAGAGTTCATTTATATTATTATTAAGTGGTGGAATTTTATTAATGTCATAGGTATAAAATAGGGATAAAATATTATTGAATCTTTTAATGAAACCACTAATCTTAGATGAATTAAATCACAGATTTTAAACCCTTATGTTAACTTTGTATATTTCTTTAACTATTAATAGTTTTGGCGGTGAAGAGATTAATATTATAAATTTCAATAATGTAATAAATGAAGATAATTCTATGGATATAAATTATTTAAATGTATATACATCTGAATACTTCAGACTTTTCAATTAATTAATCTGAGGAAGAGTTTAATAATGTATCATCACACTTGCCAATTATAACTTGCATATTGCTCCAGATAAGTTTTGAAATTTTTAAAATGTAATATTTGTAAAATGAGTCTTTTTAGTATTGGAGAAAAAATACTTTTAGATTTGCATTCACACTATAACATAATAAAAAATATTGATAGAGGTAGCTTAATGTATCCACAACCAGATATAATCAATGTTGTGTTTTATAATTATTTGACAATAATTAAAATGAAGAGTGGGGAATATAAATGGATGTTTTTAAAACGAACTTACCACAGAGCTTGTTTTATTATTTTCCAAAAAAATTGTTATTTAAAATGTTTTTTTAATGGTTTTTCAATATCTACATTCGCAAATTACAAATTCCACATCACATTTTAAAAGTTCCCACCATCATTTTTTGAACAATTATGTTAAAAAAAATTAATGATGGTGTTGTTTCGAAAAATTTTAAATCTAAAAGAAAATTAAAAACTTGAACATGGCTATTGATTTTTCTTGTATGCTTTTTATTAACTTGCTTATGATATAAATGTGTTTTTTTTTTTATTTCAAAAATATTTTTTTGGTTTGTGGTGTATTTAAGTAAATTTGTCCTTTTTAGCATGTTCTTTGTTGTTTTCTTAATATATTAACGTAACGATGAAAATAATTAAGAACCAAATCCAAATTATTCCCAATATAAATGTCCACTATCTGAAGGTATTCAATTATACTGAAAACTTGATACGGCGTCGTAATGACGATGTCGAGTTGTATAAAAAACAATAGACTCCGCAATGAATATGAGTTTTTTAAAAAAGTTACGGCCGATTGAATTTTTACGTAGTACAGTTTTCGACTTTGAACAAAAAGTCAAGCAAGCTTGCAATTATACTGAAAACCTGATACGGCGTCGTAATGACGAGGTCGAGTTGTATAAAAAACAATAGACTCCACAACGAATATGAGTTTTTTAAAAAAGTTACGGCCGATTGAATTTTTACGTGTGTCAGTTTTCGACTTTGAACAAAAAGTCAAGCAAGCTTGCAATTATACTGAAAACTTGATACGGGGTCGTAATGACGATGTCGAGTTGTATAAAAAACAATAGACTTCGCAACGAATATGAGTTTTTTACAAAAGTTACGGCCGATTGAATTTTACATAGGTTAGTTTTCGACTTTGAACAAAAAGTCAAGCAAGCTAGCAATTATACTGAAAACTTGATACGGCGTCGTAATGACGATGTTGAGTTGTATAAAAAACAATAGACTTCGCAACGAATATGAGTTTTTTACAAAAGTTACGGCCGATTGAATTTTTACGTAGTACAGTTTTCGACTTTGAACAAAAAGTCAAGCAAGCTTACAATTATACTGAAAACTTGATACGGCGTCGTAATGACGATGTCGAGTTGTATAAAAAACAATAGATTTCGCAACGAATATGAGTTTTTTACAAAAGTTACGGCCGATTGAATTTTTACGTAGTACAGTTTTCGACTTGGAACAAAAAGTCAAGCAAGCTTGCAATTATACTGAAAACTTGATACGGCGCCGTAATGACGATGTCGAGTTGTATAAAAAACAATAGATTTCGCAACGAATAGAAGTTTTTTACAAAAGTTACGGCCGATTGAATTTTTACGTAGTACAGTTTTCGACTTTGAACAAAAAGTCAAGCAAGCCTGCAATTATACTGAAAAATTGATACGGCGTCGTAATGACGAGGTCAATTTATATAAAAAACAATAGACTCCGCAACGAAATTGGGTTTTTTACAAAGTTACGGCCGATTGAATTTTTACGTAGTTCAGTTTTCGACTTTGATCAAAAAGTCAAGCAAGCTTGCAATAATACTGAAAACTTGATACGGCGTCGTAATGACGATGTCGAGTTGTATAAAAACAATAGACTCCGCAACGAATATGAGTTTTTTAAAAAAGTTACGGCCGATTGAATTTTTACGTAGTACAGTTTTCGACTTTGAACAAAAAGTCAAGCAAGCTTGCAATTATACTGAAAACTTGATACGGCGCCGTAATGACGATGTCGAGTTGTATAAAAAACAATAGACTTCGCAACGAATATGAGTTTTTTTACAAAAGTTACAGCCGATTGAATTTTTACGTAGTACAGTTTTCGACTTTGAACCAAAAGTCAAGCAAGCTTGCAATTATACTGAAAACTTGATACAGCTTCGTAATGACGATGTCGAGTTGTATAAAAAACAATAGACTCCGCAACGTAATTGAGTTTTTTACAAAAGATACGGGCGATCGAATTTTTATATAGTTTTATTAATAAATAATTGAATCATTTAAAGTTACGCAATTTTTATTTAATTTTAAATAGGTCGTATTGCAAATTTAAGTGGTTTCCTAATGATGTTATTATAAATATTTAAAAGATGTAAGATGATGATGTAAGATATTTAAATGATGTAAGATGTAATGATGTTAGTAAAATTTATAAATATACTCAGGACTGTGGAGACAGACAAAATCAAATGTATTTGTGAGAAAAGGTATGTGATTTTATGAAATGTCCCTTAAACATTTAAGTGGTAATTTAAAGTTTCGCTTATTTGAAACATACTCAATTTTATTTATATTTAGTATCAAGTAGTTTGAGGAGACATTTACAATGTTTTATGGTGTATATTTAAATATAAAAATGCAAAAATAAATATACACTTAAATAGAGCCAGTCTTAAGTATAACGTGCGAGAGTATCGAAATATTCCTACTTTCGAAGCTCTTTTCTCTAAAATCATTAGATTTTTTAAATTATCAATGTATTGTTGTGACAAAACTATTAATTTAAAAATAAAATCGAATGTAAAAAGCACAAAATTCGTAGTTATTTGGTTTTTTTGAGCTTTTTATCGTCATTTATATTTGACGGCCAAATGCGTATTTTCAACCTCAAATATAATCTCTTTTTCGGCATCTCTTAGTGGCCAAATTTGACCCTCCTCAATAAAATATCAATCTCAAAGGGTTATTTTATAGTGGCTTTATTACAATGAAGTACTTTTTTTCGATTGAGAGCGTAAGGCATAGTTAAAATAAATATGTTGTGCAAATTATACTAAATCCTACTAATCCTATTGACAAAGTACACTTCTTTGTGTTTCTGAATGTAATTATAATTGAAAATTATGACTGAAAGTATATCGTGTTTTTTTTCATCAAAATCACTTCACAGTAAGTCGTCACAAGATTTTATAAAATATATATTAAAGTTATGGGTTATGTTCAGTATTCAAGTATCATTTATTACGTAATAAGATATTATTGGATAAATAAATCTATCGGAAGGATTCATGACTGTGTGGTGGTCTGGGGAAACATATTGCCATAATAATAAAGTTAATATCTGTAATAATGAAAATTATTTAAACATTGACATTTACCAATAACACACAGATTAAAATTAAATAATAATGTAACATCACACTCACTTACACTCACATACACACACGTATGCACTCGGCGGCACGACGAGCAATCGCCCTGTTCCATACGACGCTTCAAACAGTACACACGTCTCTTGTGTCCATTCCCTCAACAACTTTTATTTAATATAACATTAAATCTCGTTACATCTTTTATTTAATATAACATAACATTATACCACGTTATATCTGGTGACCCCGACATTGGATTTCGCAATCTTCATCTGATCTGGACACGAATCACCGACGAGGAACAGCAGGAAGTAAGGGTATATGGTTCTCTTCAATTCATCATCAAATAACAAGTAAGACCATTCCTCATCTTTCACATCAAAATAAAAAAAAATAATTGTCAAAAAAGAAAAAAATTGTGTCGACACATTCCGCAAGTGAAGAATATTAATAATTAATTCTGAAAATATTACAACCGTCATCGAATATTATCATATAATAATTCCGAGAATATTACCACCAACAGTGCAATCGCTGAGTCAACACCTATTAAATAAACATTACTGCATTATCATTATCGGCATTATCGGCATATCAGCATACAACATTATAATCATAATTAATACATCAAATATAATAAATTAATACAACAAAAATGAATCACAACATTGAATGGGACATTAACATACTCAACACACCACCCACCAACAACCAACACCATCATCATCAGCAACTGATGGACTGATGGGTGAACGCCACAGCACAGATGTCGAGTCCGTGCAACTTCATCGCAGAAATCACACCAAACAACAGCGATACAGCCATGGCACGGATGAGACAAGATGTGGAGGACCTAAAACAACTGGTCCGGCAGTTGTCCATATCGGGGGTCGATAGAACACGAAGACCTTATGAGCCAAATTTCGGAGATCGCAGCCGACAACGCGGAAACCGTAGCCGACAACGTAGCCGGCAACGCAGCAACTCGCGGCCGATACATGACAACTGTTGGTATCATTTCAAATTCGGCGCCAAGGCAAACAAGTGCCAACAGCCGTGTAAATTCAATGCGGAAAACTAGACGCTGCAGCGACCGCAGAGGTGGACAGCGCTGCAGCCCTTCCAATATCATACCGCCTCACAATGCACGACATTCGCACCAGGAAGGCCTACCTTGTCGACTCCGGAGCAGACATTTCAGTACTGAAAGTAACAGACAGCAAACAACCTGCTACAACAATTACAGCAAGAGCAGCTAACGGAACGCCCATCAAGACTTACGGACCAAGAGGATAACACTGCACCTCGCTCCCAACGCAATCTATACATGGACGTTCATCATTGCTGATGTCGAGCGCAACATCATCGGGGCCGACCTTCTGAAACATCACCAACTGTTAATAGACCTCAGTGGAAAATGTCTCTTCGACAAACAATTTAGAGTGAAAATACAAGGACAGGTAGACCAAGAACAAATCGAATCCATCAAATTATCGACACCAACGAAGGAATACTTATCGGTCATCAAAAAATTTCCGGAATTGTTTGACGCCGATAGGATAAAAAAACCTTCAAAACATTCGGTCCGACATCACATCACCACAACAGGTACACCGGTATACGAGAACGCGAGATCTCTCAATAAAGTGAAGTATGACAAAGCGAAGCAGGAGATCATCAAATTACAACAATTAGGGATTATACGACCATCATCCTCACCCTGGGCATCCCCTATTCACATCGTGGAGAAGAAAGACGGGGGAATACGCATCTGTGGCGACTACAGGCGACTTAACGCTCAAACCGCTCCAGATAGATACCCCATACCACGCCCTTCCGAGGCTCAAAATCATCTCGAAGGAAAAACATTTTCTCCAAAATCGATCTCCAACGGGCTTATCATCAAATACCAATAGCCGAAGAAGATATTCCGAAGACAGCCATCTCAACACCTTTCGGATCTTTCGAATATGTGAAAACGCCATTCGGACTTCGAAACGCAGGACAATCTTTCCAACGCTTCATAACCACCATACTTGGAGATATGGAAGACGTATTTGTCTACTTAGACGACATCTTAATCGCATCAAAGAACGAAGAACAACACCTTAAGTGCATCACAGAACTTTTCTCGAGATTGGACAAATTCGGTTTATCAGTCGCACTCGAAAAATGTCAATTTGGCCTTACTGAAATAGAATTCTTAGGATTTAAAATAACAACAGCAGGTATACAACCAATTTCTGAGAAGATCCGCATCATATAGGATTTTCCAAAACCACAGACAGTCCTAGAATTAAGAAGATTTTTAGGGATAATTAATTTTTACAGAAAACTTATTCCTAAAGCAGCTCAATTTCAAAAACCACTGAACAAATACCTTACTTCGTCGAAGAAAAAGGACAAAACACCAATAGTGTGGGACGATGAAGCCAACGCAGCTTTTCAATTATGCAAAGAAGCGATGGCGAAGGCAACCACACTAGCACACCCATCAGCCGAAGCTACCATGGTCCTGCTTACTGACGCTTCAGGATCCTGTGCGGGAGGAGCACTTCACCAACAAATCGGAAACGTGCTCCAACCAATCGGATTCTACTCCAAAGCTCTATCAGTAACGCAACAGAACTACTCGACCTACGACCGAGAGCTTTTAGCGATATTCTTGTCCATACGCTACTTCAGGGACAGCGTAGAAGGGAGAGAATTGATCGTTAAAACTGACCACAAACCTCTGACTTTCGCACTCAATAAACCACAATCTCCTGCAGATAATCCACGCCGACTCAGACAATTAGACTACATATCGCAATTCACCAACCGAATAGTCTACATTGAAGGCGAAGAGAACACCATTGCAGACGCACTCAGTCGGATCTCTACAATCAATCTCCCAACTAACCTCGACTTGAAGGACATCGCAAAAACTCAAACAAATGACCCAGAGCTGGAAAATCTCAAACAGCACCCAGCACTACAATTCAAGAAAATAACATCAGCAAACGCTCCAGCATTATGGTACGAAACTTCAACGCAGAAGGCGCGACTTTTCGTACCAGCATCCTGGCGCAGACAAGCTTTTCACCAAGTTCTCGACATAGCTCACACTGGCAGCAGATCTACAATTAAAGCCATCAAGGAACGATTTTTCTGGAAAGGTATCAACCAAGACGTAACGAAGTGGGTTAAAAACTGCATCACCTGTCAACGTTCAAAAATCCATCGCCACACTCGCAGTCCTTATGGAAGTTTCATCGAAACCGATCGTTTCGAACACCTCCATATTGACATAGTTGGACCAGTACCTATCTGCCAAGACATGTCCTATCTAATAACAATGATTGACAGAGCAACATCCTGGTTCGAAGCCATCCCAGCACAAAACATCACAGCTGACACGGTAATCAAAACACTGCTGAATCACTGGATCGCTAGGTACGGTTCACCTATCACCATCACTAGCGATCAAGGAAGACAATTCGAATCAGAGGTATTCAACAAGTACTGTCAACTTCTTGGCATTGATCACAACCGAACTGTTGCTTATAACCCAAAAGCTAACGATAAGGTTGAAAGACTGCATAGAACTATCAAAACTAGTCTAATGGCCCAACTCAAAGGCAGTACCAACTGGATAGATGCACTACCAATCGCACTCCTGGGCATCCGGAACGCGGTTAAGGACGGCGATGAATATTCAGCCGCACAAAGAGCATTCGGCATCTCACTTCGATTACCAGGTGACGTAATTTCACCTCAAACATCAAAAAAAACATCAAACGAATCAACCAAAGATCTCATCAGGGCAATGTCAACTTTAAGACCCAAGTTGTCCAGAAATAACACCAGGAAAAAACTCTACAAGCCGGATGAGTTAGACAACTGTGAGCACGTCTTTCTCAGAAGAGCAGTTAAGAAACCACTGGTCCAGCCTTATACAGGACCCCACAAAGTCATTGAAAAAAAAAATAACAACCTCAAAATTGAAGTAAGTGGGACACAAATAATTGTGAACACAGACAGACTGAAACCAGCATTCTTCTTAACTGACGAGTCCGCAGACAGCCCAACTAGGTCAGGCAAAGGCAGCAACAATCTTAAACACTCATCAGCACCTGACTCATCCGACGACTACGTAACTAGATCTGGGAGAGTCAGCAAAACAGTGCGATTCGCTGACGCAAAATGACGAAGCTCATACATATTATTGTATAGAATCAACTGGACACTTGAGACATCACACGTAGCATTGTATAGAGTCGTAAAAGTTTCACGGGTTCTTCAAACCCTTGCTCCACTTTTGGGGGACGCATGTAACATCACACTCACTTACACTCACATACACACACGTATGCACTCGGCGGCACGACGAGCAATCGCCCTGTTCCATACGACGCTTCAAACAGTACACACGTCTCTTGTGTCCATTCCCTCAACAACTTTTATTTAATATAACATTAAATCTCGTTATATCTTTTATTTAATATAACATAACATTATACCACGTTATAATAATATAATATATAATAAAAGCACTGCAACTGATGTTTGATTTTATAAAATACACATTCAATGTGTATAGTGGAAATTTTAAATGTTATAAATTTCTTAGTTAGTGTTAAAGCTTGCCTTTCAATTGATCAATCTTTTGTGTCGCTGAATAAATAATTAAAATATTATATGTTCACTAAGTAAACAATATCACATAATCATGTAAATAATTTACACAGTATTTTCCACAATATTAAAAAAAACTTTTGTTTAATATTTATACATATTATTAGTATGATTATTGTAGTAATTAAAATAGTCTGTAGCCACAAAATCATATAGTTATTGTCATCAATAATTTAATAAGTTCATTGTAATATTTACAGAAATTTTTTAAAAATATTTTAATAAAATTAAAATGTGTGTTTTTTTTACTATAAATAACTTATTTTTATAGTTTAATCAATTACTAAGAAGTCGAAATTAAAAATAACATGCAATGCATAAATATTAAGTTGTTCATATTGCAATAATTAAATTGTCACCTGTCACAAATGCGCCTGCATTCACCTGCCAAACACCACTTCTACTCTACGGTAAGTTTTTTTGTATTTTTATATAATACATTACACAGAGGCGGCCTTTGTCCCTTTCGGCCTTTGCCCGAATACAACATTCGCCCTTGGCCCTGCGAGTGCAGTGCAAAGGCCGCCTCTGAATAATATTCTTTGGCCAATGGCTCCTAATTCATAATCCAGTCACTCAGTATTTATTATACGCGATCCTTTGCCAATGACACGAACCCAATTACATTGATTGGTTCTGTAAAATAATAATTATATGAATATGAAAGACCATCTCAAAGATTAGTGTCACTTTTAATATTAAAATATGCATATCTCCCATATATGTCTTATTTATCACCAACTATAATATTACCTGTATCTCTATCAATCTATCTGGCTTCATTCTGTCACATCTCTTTTCTGGATCTTTCAATAGAGACTAATAATAATATTCTAATATATGAACACAATACATTTGTACACTGACACTTAATATTATTATAAGGAATATAAATCTCACTTCACATAAATTAAATGATTGTGACCTTTGATTATTTTAACTACAGTCATTTCTAACTCTTATGTATCTGTAGTTAAAAGGACAAATTAAATGATTTTTATGTTAAATTTAAGATTTATATTCAATTTAATACAACATTTCTCATTGATTTTTTGACATTTTGACTTTAAAATTATATTAAATTGCTTAATTTAAATTATAACTATTTTGTACTCTTTCCCCAGTAATATTTACGGATTAATTAATCTTTTCTGCCAGGTCTTGTATTTTGAAAAATATAATTATTATTCTAAGATTTCCACACACTATAACATTCTTGCTTATTAATTTTAATTCTCTCTTTTCTTCACTAATCCTAATACTTATCTATGGAAAAAAACTTGTTTTGTGCAATTTCCTCAATTCTATCAACACTATCAACAATTTACTTATTAACTAAATATAATTTATCAAATTTAAAACATACTTATATCATTATAATAATAAGTCATAATAATACACAAATTAATTTATGATTAATAATTAATGATATTTATTTGTGTATTTCACGGCCCAGACCTTCACGTCTTCTTCTCATCTTCTCAACTGCTGGACTTCATCTTTCTGTGAGTAAAACTTGATTTGATTATATTATTTGTAGATGTAGTAGATGGGCAGTAGGGTGTTTGTTGTTTAATATCATTGAAATACATCAATCAGTCAGATTGCAATACTATTAGGTTGGTTCATAATTTCCTAGCTTCATTTGTATATCCAGTTTCTTTTTTATGCACATTACACAGATTAGTCAAAAACCCTGCCCTCTTGTTTACTCATGTATGTACTCGTATTCGTTTACATTTATACTAACGTGATATGTTTGTTATATATATTTCAGACAAACCATGTCATGCCAAGATCTTCACCTCGCCGGCCAAATAGGCCTTTACCTGCTCCGTGTCGTCGAGCAGCTAAAAACACAAAACAACAAATTAGAGGACGAGCTCCGCCACTCCAAGCAGACGGTGGCCCAACTCCAACACGACGTGGCCCGCAAGACGGCCCTCATAGCCTGTCTCATCGACGAGGAGGAGGAGGAGGACATGGCCATCCGCCAACAACAACAAGGATCAGCGTGCGCCTGCCACTGCCGGGCACAAAACCAGGCATTACACCACCAAAAGGAAGAACTAGCGACCCAAGTGCACACACTATCTGACGAAGTGCACAGACTCCGGGATAAATCCCGTCGAGCAGCACTCTCGGCCGAGAGGGTCCATCGACAACTGGTCCTAGAGCGGGAAAAGGTGCCAGCCTTTGAACGCTCTATGGCATCACTCATCACCGGAAAGGACCTGGAGATCGCGGAGCTCAACGCGGAGTTGCGCGACCTACGGACGGCGCTCTTCCAGACGGCGCACTTGCCACTGGACATCGAGGACATCGAGGACCAGGAGGACCACCCCACACTCGAAGAGGAACTGGAGGCTGCCCGCAGCCACACTTACAGGTTCATGGATGTGGAGGAGGACGACGGATCCCCTCCCCCGCCATGGCCAAAGCCGCCGCCACCGCAGACGGATGGTGTCACTGTTCCCGCCACCGCCACCGCCACCGCCATCGCCACGCCAGCCTTGTATTGCACCCGCACTAGTATTAATAATATACTGGGTGCGCGTGGAATCCAAGGCTCTACTGCCCCTTGCTCCTGCACATCCCTCTGCGACGGCGCCATCATAGTCATCGACAGGGGACCACTACACTCCCCGCCTTCATTTTAATTTTTATTTATTGTCACTTTCGCGGCTTATAAGTCATATTTTTGTAATGTGTATATTATAATGTGTATTATGTCAATTAACCCTTCTTCTTTCAGGTTCTTCTCTCTTTTCTGCTTTAATTGTAATTTTTTTTACTTATAAGTCGTTTTGTGTATTTTAATCTTAAGTCGTCATGCGTTTTAACTATAAGTCGTTATGCGTTTTAAGTATAAGTCGTTTTAATTATAAGTCGTTATGCGTTTTAAGTATAAGTCGTTTTAATTATAAGTCGTTATGCGTTTTAAGTATAAGTCGTGATAGGTTTTTCATTAGTCGACTAGTGATTAGTTTTTAAGATTTGTCATATTTTTTGTGTGCTTTGTTAATCCACTATTTTTCTTACAGTTTCACGACCCCCCCCCCTCAACAATACAACCCCCCCCCCATACTGCGATTTTATTTACTAATCTTGTGTTTTATTACAGCTTTTTTTAAGGAGGTTTTTTAGTGGGTAAAAGTCCCACACACCACCAGGCTCGCGCTGGTGATGGTCTTTTGAAGATTTTTCCTCCTTACGAAAACAAAAAAAAAAAAAAATGTGTATAGATAGTGTATAGAATCAGAGATAGGTCTAGGAGAAAGTGGCGGTGAACATTAGGTCAGTCCACAAGCTTGCAATTGTCTGTCCGTAGTCCGTAGTCCGTAGTCCGTAGTCCGTAGTCCGTAGTCCGTAGAGAGCATGATCACTTCCTGGACAATGCACAATATATTCAATGTATAAAGTGCAAATTGCGATTTGTTCTTGTTTACTCATTTGCCTATATTCAGGCGCATCACGATGTGTTATTAACACAAAAACGTATTAACTGTTTACTCTAACACATTATTAAATTATAAATTATTTTTTTTATAATATACTTTGACTTCTACTGATATAAAAATAAACAACTTCAAAGCAATAGTGAAATCAAATCCCAAAATAGAACCATCCTATTAAAAAGCCAAAGAGAACATAAAAAACATTTACAAATTGAAAAGATAAATTAAAATTAGCCTAGTTATTTATATTTGTTAAGTGGATCGTTTATTTTTCAATTATTGTGTAGTAATTAATTGTGTTAATGGAGTATGAATCTTTTTTCAGAATGTGGATCCTAAAAACAACAGTGCTCCTTTATTATATTTGGAATGAATTGATTGAGATGGAAAGGGAAATGTATTAATGAACAGTGGTTCTCAACCATTTTGAAGTCGAGGAAGAAAGCATACAGATTTAACTAAAATAATAAACAAATAATATTTATATATTTTTCAGGGTTTTCAGATCAATATAATAACTCAACCAACAAATATTGAAGACCTAAATATGTTTATAAATAGCTGTTGTTGCTGATAGTGATGATGATAAGCCCTCAGGACCACAAGTTACACACTCATTAATCAGACGATATATTGTAGCCTTGTTTGCCTATATTAAGGCGCACCCGTTTTTTTAATTTTATTAAATGGTTATTAACACAAAAACGTATCTAAAATTGACTTTTTATATAAAATATTATTATACATGAAATATGAGGTTAACACACAGGTTTTGGCATTCATTATTGTACGCATTCATTATTAATGTGCCATATGAGCTTTTATTATATTAAGACTATGATATTATTGTAAGTTTTCACATATGTCGTATCTTTGTAAATAAGATTCTGATATAGACTCAACTTGGATTACAATTAGTTTACATCATCAACGAATAAATTGTAGATTATTTTTTATGTTAGTATCCCATACAATATCACCATACAATAACTCACTTTTAATTATTATTAAATTAATTTCAAAATCTAATCCCAATTTAACTACAGCGGGTCTTGATTATGATTTCAGGGAAAGGGATTAATGAACTCTAACAGTGATAGTGATCTCTATAGTGATGATGACAAGCCTTCAATCTTTAAAATACATATATTGTTTTTATATATTTTTCAGAAGTGATGATATATGAAGCTATTTATATTTTCATTTAGGAGTTTCCACGTTTTAATGAAACCATAGACACATTTTCAAAACATTAATTGACTAAGATATGTATGGTGTTCTTTAGTAAGAGTCAGTGTGAAAAATAAAATATTATTCTATAATTAAAATGGCAAGTAGTTTTTGGGGAATTCTCAATTATATTGAAAATTATCCGAGATTTTCCCCAGCTTTTCCGACTTTTAATTTTTCAGTGATACAACTAGTAAATATGACATTATTGTAAATATGGTTTGAATGAAAATTCACAATTAAAGAAATTATGAAGGTAATTGCAATCAAATAAATGAATATATTTTATGAAGGATTCATCGTTGTGTGGTGGCCTGGGAAACATACATATACATTACGTATATGTTACCAAAATATCCAAATCAATGTTAGTTTCATTATAAGAAAACTATTGGAAACTATAGGAAAAAACAGGTTAGTTAAGTTAAAAATATATTGTTCAAATTATTCTAAGTCCTTTTAATCTTATTGACAAATTACAACTCCTTTGTCTCTCTTAAAAATAATTAGGATTGACTGAAATTTAAACTAGTTTTTCTTTATCAAAATTACTTTACAGAAGATTAAAAAAAACTATTCTCGTTCATCTGATTTTTTATTAATACATAATTAATAATATTTGCAGACCTCATTATAAAAATCTCTAAATTTTTTGTCTGTGTTTAATGAATTAAAATATCATAAGTATGTCAAAAAATATTGCATTCCTTCATCATGGGAAAAATTTTGTTAAAATATTCTGTATCTATAAAATCAAGTTATGATTATTCTAATAAATTAATTATTACATTTCAGCAATATTCTTTAGACATAATACAGTATTTTTTACACATAAAAACATATTTATAATCAATCACCTTTTAAAAAAAAATAAAAATAAGCGTTTACTAGAAATGACATATTTTTCAATTATAATTAGAGTATTAATTGATCAAAATAAAAGATTTTCTTGCAATACATAAATATTAAAAGTGCTTCATATTGCAATACATAATTGTCAACTGTGATTGGTTCACGTGGCGTCACCTGTCAGACTGCACTTGTTCTCTCTCTGAGGTAACACTTGATATTCTTATATTATATTACCTGTAATCACTGGCGGTGGTCACACAGGGCTGGTTACCTGCTTACTTAACTAGCTTGTACCTCCACGACTAGTTACTTCAAACTTCTTTGCTTTCACTTGCCCATAACTAGCCATGTTTAACCAGCCCTGTTTAACCAGCCCCGTTTAACCAGCCCCGTTTAACCAGCCCCGTTTAACCAGCCCCGTTTAACCAGCCCTATTTAACCAGCCTTCATCCATCATTCAGTCAGTAATTATTGCATTGGTTTCATCTGTCACATAATAATTATTAGTAATGAAGGGACATCTCAAAGATAAGTGTCAGTCAGTATTAATACTCCCATCTATAAATCTGTCCCATGATGTCTCACCTTTGCTGAGTCAATTAAATCGGGTGTTTAGTATTCAATCTTGGATAACAAGTCAAAGGCCCTTTTGTCACACTGACAAACTACTTTGATGAACTCTTCTTATATTTATAAGGAATACAAACCTTATTTCACATAAAGTATTGTGACTTTTGACAATTATTTCTAATTCGTTATTTACCTGTAGTTAAAAGGACAAATCGAATGAATTTTGAATTTGTGTTAATAACGATTTAAATTCAATTTAATACAACATTTCACATTGAATCTTTTACATTTAAATTATACTTCATTTTGTATACAAAATGAAGGAACTATTTCCCCAGTAACACTTGTGGATTAATTAATCTTTTCTGCCAGGTCTTGCTTTTTGAAAAATGTAATTATTATTGAAAAATATAATTAAGATTTCTACATAATATAACACTCTCAATTATTAAAATTATTTTTTTGTGTTTTCTTTTCGCTTTCAATAGTGGCTAATTTTAAAAATATATGGACACAATATATTTGTCCATTGACACTTAATATAAAATTATAAATTTTGGAAAACTGTGGAATCTTTAGAATATGATGATACTTCTAATTAAACAAATTGCAGGAAAACAACACATCTCCAATTTTTTTTAAATAATCTCAATTTTAATATTTTTATGAACACATAATATTAATAATATTATTTATTTATATTTCAGTACATTTGGCAGCACCTTCTCATAGCCTTCAATAGCCACTTGTTTTTCTGTGAGTAAATGTTTACATTATTATAATTATGTAGTTGATAGTGTTGACTTCTTGGTGGAATTCTATAATTAAAAGAAATATGTTATTTGTAATTGCCACAGTAATTTTATTACAAATGTCGGTACTTTCGACTACTAACTTGACTACAATATAACTTCAAGTTATCTTATTATGTAGTACTAGGGTAATTTTAATTGAAATTTTCAATTTGTTAATGTTTTTTTATGTTCTGCCTGGTTTTTTAATAGGACGTTTATCTTTGAGTTTTGATTTCATTTTTGCCTTAAAGAAGTTTTAAAGATTTTTTTTATTTTAAAAATGAAGTATAAAAATGTGGAAATTGTTATGCATTATCAAATTAAATACACCTAAAAATATATTGAAATTATTTAATATTTTTAAATGCTCTGATTTGTTTTTAATACGAAGATAATAAGTTGTTTGTTTTTCATTCGAAAGAAGTTTGAATTTTTTTATTAAAATTATTAATAAAATAATATAATGCGGTTTTCACACGATGACAACACTCATCACAATATTTAAAAAGCGAGTCTCCCGATAAATACTGTTATTTGAGAATTTTCATTTATTATGCATTATAATATATCTCTAATATTATTTTGAAATTAATTAAATAATATTATCATTAAAATACCCGTTTCGAGATTTTAGATATGTATTAATTATGATTGAATATTTAAATTGAATTATTTATACACCTGGCAACACTTGTCTGTCATGTGTCAAACAATTTGAAGTGTATATATAAAATTTTACAGATTACGATTAACTACCTTCTATTGACAGAGACATGAAAATTGTTATAGATAATGGATGAATCTACATTAGTTGCCGGTCAGATAGGAATAATTTACTATTTCGAAAATGTCCCATTTAATAGTTTAAACAATCATTGAAAATGTAAAATTTTTTACGTTTCATACATTTCGAACAATACGGACAGCAAACATATTTCAAACGAAAGTATACGATATCTCGAAGGTATTCGATACATATTAAGGGCTACTTTCGCATATCTTCAATAATCAACAAATTTAAATGCAGTCTCACTACCAAATATTCTATTCTATTTTGAATATATGGCTCAGTTCCATAAAGACTTAAGAGCACACGATATTTTAATGCTTGTACCCTGATATATTAAGGACTATTTTTCTGTATATAGCGACTCTGTATACGCTGAGGATGGTTGAGGGATTGACCCGTACAGACAGATATACAGACAGACAGACAGACAGACATATAACATACACACAGTTAGACAATTATATATTATATTACACATAATATTTACCCTCTTGTCTCTTAAAGTAAGGGCAAGTGTTCAACTTCTGTACTATCTCAACTGTTATACTTTTCAACTTTTTTTTCTCAAAGATCAGTAAAGATAAAAACTTGGTTCTTTTAATTTTTTATCAGAAATTATTTAAATTACGTGTTTTATATTTTTAGTTTTGATAAATCATTCTATTTTATATGAAGGAACAAATCTGTGTAACGTTTTGGCCTGTGTATACTCGAGATAGTCCTGGATAGCCTATTCTAAAACTACAATAGTAACTTAAATTCAAAATATTTTTATATTCCCCACACATTTTTTCACGGTGTTGTCCAGAGGTAGGACATCCTGTTTTTTTTATTTTGCCTGGGATTTGAATTTGGGGTTATGATTAATTGAAAAGATCAAAAACTATGTTAACAAACTATTTCACTATACATTTGTGTATTTATATTTATTGAATGATTTCATTTGACCAGAAAAAAAAATGTCTAAAAAAACACACTTTTTGAACGAAAACGCTTTTATCGACAATAACATGAGTATCCTTAATACAGTGATGAGTTACTCAATACAATAAGTGTTAACAGGCTTAAAACGGCTCTATCACGGGTATTTATTTTTATGTTCTGTAATTCCGGAGATCTGATCACTTGCCACTACTAATTATAATAATAACAATAAAATAAAGGGTTTCTGACACAAATGTATCTGAAATCGACACATACTTTTTCACTTTTTTTAAATTGATCTTTATTATTAAGTTATAATTATTTTGGATTTCATTTAATGTTCACATAAATTTTTAATATTCGATAGTGATGATGATAAAAAATATTTTTGAATTGTTATTGTTATTATGCACAATAAACTGATATCATTGTATTGTTATTTTTCAGAACAATCCTAAAAATTGAAGAAGACATATCAAGGCTCGAGAATGGAGATTGACCTTGCAGGGCTCAAAAATCACGTCGATATATGTCGATAAACATATTTTATGTCGATAACGTATCGTTGTCGGACGGATCCCGCGAGATTCTAAGGCCGTCGCGAGCGTACGTGTTATGTTAATTACGGATTATTCTTGAAGCTGGCCAATTGCGTGATAGCGTGCTACACCTATGCCAACGCGCATATTCTGATATGCTTATTTTGTGTTTTTTTATTGTATAGAGTCAATTTTGATTGTATATAGCCAATTTTGTTTGTATGGAGTCAATTTATTATTTTTTCGCCGTAATATTTAACGAATTACGTTGGGCAGATAGCACCAACCAGTATTGCACTGCTGGTTCTGAATTCTGTGTCGTGAAGTTGCGTCAGACGCCGCCTCTAAGGCCATAGTCACACCATGCACCAGTAATCTCGACAGTCATTTGGAAACCGTTGTAGGCCGGGCCCGAGGCAACGTCTGCTTCGGCGGAAGAATGACTTGAGAGCTTATAGATCTTGGGTTAGACATAATGTGTCAAGAAGGGGATTGGATATGTCCGATGACACGGCATGGTTTTCATTTCCAGCGGCCAATGCAACGGAGGTGTGTTTGTTCATCTGCAGTCGTTGTTGTTACGGTTTTACCAATTTATAAGTCTTTATTTTAATTATACAAGTCTTTTGTATTATATAGAGTCATTTTTACTGTGCCATAATATTTAACGAACCACTTTGAGCAGATAACATCAACCAGTATTGCACTGCTGGCTCTGAATTCTGTGTCGCGAAGTTGCGTCAGATACCGCCTCTAAGGCCATAGTCACACCATGCACCAGTAATCTCGACAGTTATTTGGAAACCGTTGTAGGCCGGGCCCGAGGCAACGTCTACTCGGCGGAAGAATGACTTGAGAGCTTACAGATCTTGGGTTAGACATAATGTGTCAAGAAGGGGATTGGATATGTCCGATGACACGGCATGGTTTTCATTCCCAGTGGCCAATGCAACGGGGGTGTGTTTGTTCATCTGTGGTCGTTAATGTTACGGTTACGCATATTTATTATGTAACATTCAAATCTATTATAAGATATTATCATCTTCGAGACTTGCAAGTCATATTTTATATAAGCTATGTTATTATAATTGATTGTTAACATTTTTTATGACTTATAAGCCGTATTTTTGTAATTTGTATGTATGTATTTTGACAATTAACTTTTTATTCTTACAGTTTCATCATTTGGAGGGCGGGGGGGGGGTTTCTGACTTGATATTATTATATGCATATTTTGTATGTTTTTGTATAGAGTCATTATTTTTGTTTTGTTGTTATTTTTATTTTTTGCTCGTTTAATTTTAAGTCGTTATGCGTTTTAATTATAATTCGTTATGCGTTTTTATTATGAATCGGTATACGTTCTAATTATAATTAAGTCGTCATAGGTTTTTCATTAGTCGACTAGTGAATAGTTATAGTTAAGATATTGTCATTTTTTTATTTATGTTATTATAATTGATTGTTAACATTTTTTATGACTTATAAGCCGTATTTTTGTAATTTGTATGTATGTTTTTTGACAATTAACTTTTTATTCTTACAGTTTCATCATTAGGAGGGCTTAGGGGGGGGGGTTCTTCTGATTTAATATTATTATATGCATATTTTGTTTTTTTTTGTATAGAGTCAATTATTTTTGTTTTGTTGTTATTTTTATTTTTTGCGTGTTTAATTTTAAGGATATTTTCATTTTTTACTATGTGTGCTTTGTTTAATACGTGTTCTTATTCTTACAGGTTCATCATTTCTGCGATTTTTTACTAATCTTGTGTTTTATTACAGCTTTTTTTAAGGAGGTTTTTTAGTGGGTAAAAGTCCCACACACCACCAGGCTCGCGCTGGTGATGGTCTTTTGAAGATTTTTCCTCCTTACGAAAACAAAAAAAAAAAAAAAAAAGTCTGGTGTATTGATTGCTCTTTGATATTTTTACTTCCATATGCTTGTGATTAAATTTAATAGAAAATATTGTGTTTTATTTTAAATATATCTTTACGATTTGGATGCCCCTTTTTTGTATTAATATAATAAATATCCAGGTGGAATTTGATAAAAACCAGCCTCGATTTTTGGCAGTTATAGAATGACTAAATATTTTCCAATCATAATTCGTAATCGATTTATATTTTTTAAGTCTTTCACAATCAGCTGTGTTATTAAATTAAGGAAAACAATAGACTCCAAAAGGAAATTGAACTTTTTATGTACGGCGTCGTAATGACGAGGTCAATTTGTATAAAAAACAATAGACTCCGTAACGAAAATGAGTTTTTTACAAAAGTTACGGCCGATTGAATTTTTACATAGGTTAGTTTTCGACTTTGAACAAAAAGTCAAGCAAGCTTGCAATTATACTGAAAACTTGATACGGCGTCGTAATAACGAGGTCAATTTGTATAAAAAACAATAGACTCCGCAACGAATATGAGTTTTTTACGAAAGTTACGACCGATTGAATTTTTACGTAGTGTCAGTTTTCGACTTTGAACAAAAAGTCAAGCAAGCTTGCAATTATACTGAAAACTTGATACGGCGTCGTAATGACGAGGTCGAGTTGTATAAAAAACAATAGACTCCGCAACGAATATGAGTTTTTTACAAAAGTTACGGCCGATTGAATTTTTACGTAGTACAGTTTTCGACTTTGAACAAAAAGTCAAGCAAGCTTGCAATTATACTGAAAACTTGATACGGCGTCGTAATGACGAGGTCGAGTTGTATAAAAAACAATAGACTCCGCAACGAATATGAGTTTTTTACAAAAGTTACGGCCGATTGAATTTTTACGTAGTCAGTTTTCGACTTTGAACAAAAAGTCAAGCAAGCTTGCAATTATACTGAAAACTTGATACGGCGTCGTAATGACGAGGTCAAGTTGTATAAAAAACAATAGACTCCGCAACGAAATTGAGTTTTTTACAAAAGTTACGGCCGATTGAATTTTTACGTAGGTTAGTTTTCGACTTTGAACAAAAAGTCAAGCAAGCTTGCAATTATACTGAAAACCTTGATACGGCGTCGTAATGACGAGGTCGAGTTGTATAAAAAACAATAGACTCCGCAACGAATATGAGTTTTTTACAAAAGTTACGGCCGATTGAATTTTTACGTAGTTCAGTTTTCGACTTTGAACAAAAAGTCAAGCAAGCTTGCAATTATACTGAAAACCTGATACGGCGTCGTAATGACGATGTCGAGTTGTATAAAAAACAATAGACTCCGCAACGAATATGAGTTTTTTACAAAAGTTACGGCCGATTGAATTTTTACGTAGTTCAGTTTTCGACTTTGAACAATAGTACGGCAAATGATTCTATGGTTAATCGATAGAACCCCGGCCGTACATGAGTCAGTCAGTAGAAATCATTATATTATTATATTAATTTCTTTATTTTACCAATAATAAACAAAAGGAAAATGCTTTTTTATTTATGTTTTTGTTATGTAGGTGCATAATTAAGATAATATTCTCAAAAAATCATTCATTTTATGCGGTGTATACTAAACATACCTAATAATACTATGATAAAAGATAGTTATAGATAGAAGAAAAATTAATATTCTTACAAGATGTAGTTTTTATTGACCTATTTGTATATTACATCATTCAGGCACATACAATAGATAGAAAATATATAATCTGATATCGTCTGAATATATTAATGCTCCTTTAATGGTCCATGGACACAACTGAAAATAAATAATGTACATTTTGCAAATGTTATCATTGTTCCATTAATATTGCAATATTCCTCAAAATCCATATGATAATGTTTCTCATTTATCGGCAATATACTGGCAATGTAATTCTGAATTCCAGATTCATCTTTCCTGCATTTCCATAATGCATTCTTTGTGCAGTGTAATACCAAGGATATTCCATTGAAATTTGTAAAAAGCTTTTGACAGCAGTCACACAAACTTTAGGCAATATGTTTATGTTTATGTATAAAGTACTATCTTTTAAAAATTTATTGACCTTGTCCCAATTGGCGCCATCCAAATATAATCCCTGAATAAATAAAATCTGGTTGCAAGTTTGTAACTACTTTTTTTAGTTTCTTTGTATTGTTATTATTTAAACTTACTTCTAATAATATGCAATTTTTAAAATTAGCTGATAACTGGTCATCAATTACTTCATAAGACAACATTAGTTTCTCCGAAGATATTTTGGTAATTTTCTGTGCTTCAGTCAATAAGAAATTGAATAATTTTGGATAGTAAAATGCAGATATGCCAGTATTCAAAAATCCTTGTTGAGACCATAAGAAATTAATTGCTAAAAAAATTGTTTATAATCGTTTTGTTTACGGTTAACATTTGTTTTTTTATACATATATGCTCTTAGAGAATTTTTATTTTGTTTTTTCAGAACATCCATATCCATTTAAAAAATACAAATCGTTAAGCATTTTTTAATTATTATAAATTCTTTTACCTTAGATTCAAATCAGCGATGAACTGAGATAACGATTTCTGTGATGGATAAAGAATTTTCCGCCAAATAGAAGGAATCTGACACAGTTTAATATTTTGTAATAAGTCCAAGTGTTCCTGTTCAAACAAAGTGTCTCCTTTCAACGCTGACAACAAACTATCTAATGATGATCTTATGGTTTGGCATAAATATGTATAGCAACTCATTTCCTAAAATTATTTCAATACATATGCACATAATATTTCTTAATAAAGATCATCTAAAATACATACTTGAATAAATACACTTCGCAAGTAGCTCTCATCTACACGTGATGTTTGAACACATTCAATAACATCACAGTTTGGTATGTTACGATTACACATTTGATATTTTTTTCTACTTCATCATCAAGAATTTCCACTTGTTGCTCTTGAATTTTATCACCAAAATACTTCTTCATCCCGTCCATTCGCTAAAAAATTACCGTACATTACAACAAATTATATAAAATACTAATAAAAAAATATATGTACATATATTCTACAATAAAATGAGTGAATTGAGAACACAATCTAAAAGGTGTACAATAACATAGCACTCCTTTCGTCAGAAGTCTGGTATACATCTCAGGTGATTTGCTGATTTGCTTAATCCATAGCTTTCTACATTTCCATGTATGGAAACGTTTCCACTTCACTTATTATTGATGATTGATCCGTTACTAATCTTATTGTATTTTTTTCTATTTCCAATAATATAACCATGAATACGTATAATTAAAAAAACTCCCTACATTAACTACATGTTGTATCCATAAATTTATTTCATTACCTATTGTTTATCCAGCAAATTTTCTTGAAAAAACGATTTGACAAAACGTTTTGAGAACATCATTAAGCTCAAAAACAATCCGCCATAGTTACACTCTGCAATCAAATATGGAAATGTTAAAAGATCCAATGTTCACCATGTGTTAGCATCTAAAAGATGAACAAAACTATAACGACAGTGTACATTGTTTTTAAGTTTACTTATTAACCTCCCATTGCAGTATTCCATAGTGAAGATACTTTCATCAAAATCATAAAGATAATTAAACCCTTTCTGTTTATATTCTATGCGTTCTTTTAAGAAAGAATGAAAAAAAATCAACAACAACAGAACTCTTCTATTCTCTACCATTGAAGTATTCAACCATTTTTCCTCAAAATCTGTCTCTTCTAGATTTTTAAAAAATTTTTTTTTCATACCACACGGCTTTTCGATGACAATTTTTTTACCTGTAAATAATCACAAGCTGCCGTCAGCGTAGTATAAGACATAGGTAAAGTAATGCTAAGTTTATACAAACTCGATCTTAAAATAACTTCTGGTATAAGATCTGTACAGTGCGAGGTGTATATTAATCTAAATTTATCAGAAGATAATTGAGAGCTTTCAATAAAAGCATTGAAAATCTGTTCAAGATGTATTTCGTTGGATAGATGTAAGTTTTGTAATGTCAGCCAGTCGCCATGTTTAGCAACACTGTCTAAAACCTGGACAACATTACTAGTTTCCTCACAATCTCCTAATGATTTCAAAATTATCCGGCAGTTCAGTTTTTTAGCAATATTTTCAAGTTGATAATTAGGATCACAATTATTTGATAATATCAACATATGTGGTGAATCTTTAGTTTTTTTAGCCTTTCAATATTAGCTTTTCGTTTTCTAACAAATTTCGGCCCTAATTCAATCTCTGCAAATTGTTCTATAAATTTGTTAATTCTAGTTGGCCGCAAACAGCTGTAATAGATAATACGTTTAATATAAATAGTGAAAATCATTATTTTAAATTAAATTTAAAAAAAAAACCTCAATAAGATAAATCTCACAAGATCGCTTTCTGATTGATAAGGTTGTGGCAAGCAATACTTTTCGGGATGTGAAGATTCATAAATGTTTTTCCAATCTGTCTCACGTGTTTTAAAAATCTTTCCGAAATCGTCCAGCCTATAATTATATTGATACTTATGGCTCTATCATTGTGTATTTTATAAATAATTTATAAATACTTCATAATGACTGAAGCTTCTCTAAGCCTCTGCCATAACGGATCAGGAAGCCAATCTGAGCATTTGTTGATTTGTACCTTTTCAAGATTATCATTGTTAACTCCATTTATGATTATTTGTAAAAGTCTGTTATCAAAACGCCCCTTCAAGTTTGATTAATAATAAGCTTACTATTAATAATTTACAGAAATTCTAAACAAACCTCATTATTTAATTTAAATATTAACATTTGAAATAAAAATATTATCTTGTCATTTTCAAAAAGGCCATACGACACATTTTTAAATAAAATTAATTCAAATTCTCTCAGTATGCTATCCATCTTTTGAATAACATTTTGTGTATTTGCATTTTTTAACATTAGCGTTTTTTCAAAAAGTGTCAAAAACCTAAAATAATGATCCTAGTCCAATAAAAAGTTCGATAACTATTAATATTCTATTGAAAACATTCCTACCATTCAAGAGAATATATGTAAAAAGAACTCAAATACTTTAAATTCGATATAAATGTAAAGAGATCCGCAGTATGTTTGGCGATTAGTAAATATTGATTCCTAGACATTTCCACTTCATGTTGTGCTATAAGTGAATCTTGTTGTTGTTTCAAGATACTCTCAGATAGATATTTATTGGACATCAATGTGTGGTTTGCAGCTTCATCTTCTAAGATATTGCTATTGCTAGAAAGTACACCGAGTATGTGGTCTTCTGTATTTTGAAGAGCGACTTTGCGATCTGCGGATTCTGCTAACAAGCGACTTCGCATTTCTTCTAAATTTGGTTTATCGAACATTACTATACAAGAAAGAAGACGCTCTTCCAATCCATCTTCACTAATCGAAAAATTCACAGTAGTAACCTATTTATTTAAAATAAAAACATCCTCGTCATACGTAGAATGAAACATATTCATAGAATATTAGTTTAATATTACCTTCATTGCAATATCCGATATGAACAACAAGTTACAGATTACAAACGAAAGTTATGATGACTAAATTCTCAATTAAATAATTCTTGCATTAAGTCATCTATCAAAACTATATCCCTAATGCTTTATGCATCAAAAAATTATCAGACATTTTTATCAATACAATGTGATTTTTTTGTTCAATATTTTTTATCCAATGCCTTGCTAATTCTGAAATACAAATATTTATTCTACTTATTTCGTCTTAAAAATTACATAAAATTTCTTTATGTTTTCTTGATAATATCCAGACAAAATATGTATGTATATTAATTAATGTAATAATTCTGTACATAGGTGTCAGCTTGTTGTATTAAATGATTTCGTATAAATATTACCTTGAGGATCAGTTATTAGAGGCCACATGAAACAATATTTAATTATAATAGCATTTTGGATAGAAAAGCAATCGTTAGACAATCCGGCGTGTTTCCACAATCTCAGTTGCTCCATATCGGCCATTATGGCCACAACATCAAAGTCATCGGTGAATTTTATACCTAATAGCAATTAAGTTTTTTTATTAATATATTCTAATTTATAATATATAATATTAAACAATAGTTCTTTTTCGGTTGAAAATCAAATTTTATATTGTAAAGGGAATGAGAGAAAAATATTATAAGTTTATACAAACAGTTAATTGCATAATAAAATTTAATACCTTTTAAATGATGAAAGAGTGCACAATTTGATTATCTTTCTCTTTTCCCCCTAATCCAGAAAATCCTTGCCATTTGAGTTCAAAATCTTGCTCCAATTTTTCTTCTGCAGCTCCGAACTCGTCATTGAGAGTCTGCAGCACCTCATTCTGACTGAATCCTTTCTCAGCAAGATTGCTGATTTTTCAAAGATGAGAGCTAAAAATTTAATACCACTTTAATAACAAGTCGTATACTTTTATTCCTTTTCCAACGACAATCCTTCGTACTTAGTTATGTTATTCACAACCCGGTCGTATAAAGCTTGAAAAAATAATTAAAATCATTTCCCTGATATATAAATTCATACAAAACAATTATTTATCTGATCATAGCTCTCTTTTCGCTTCATTACATCGAGATCAATTTTCCCTGTCATCATTTGCGAATAAAAACTTCAAGTCAATAGTTCGCAGATGTCAGATAGGATTGAAAGACCTTCCTGATTCATTTTTCTCACTTAATGTTCTTCATAGACTTCCGACTATCTTGCTCGGCTTGGAATAATCAGGTGTCAATGGCCGCTCAATTCAGCCAGGTCTTCGCAGCATCCTTGATCATCTTCGTCTCGATGTCTAACCCATTAAATCAATATGTGTCCGGGAATTATTTGGTTGATCAAAAAGTGAATATCTCTCTGGCTGATTTTCTATAATTTTTCTTCACTCTTTCTATACTTTATAAAAACTGAAAACAAAATTAAAATAAATAAATGTTCGTCTTTAACAAATTGAATGGATCTTATCGATAAACACTCTTTCCACAATATATTATATTAGAAATGGGGATGAGCTGGCTTCCAATAGAGTGACCATTCCGTCGTGGATCTGTGTCCAGGCATTTTGCAGCTGGTCCACAGTCAGTCTGGCTTCCTTCAATTGTGGGGCAGGCACCCCGTCTTTTCCAATCATTTCCATAACCAGAACGTGTTTCTTCAGCCGAACCACCCTGGGACACGGAAGCCCAGCTTCGGCCATTCTCCTGAGGTTGTGCATCTCTTTCTCCGCCCACATCCGGACAGTCTTGTGAGCGTTGGGCTTACGGAATCTGTTCCTGAAGCGATAGTCATCTTTGATGTATTTGTCACGTGTCTTAAACTCGTCCAGAGTGGTCTTAAACACCTTGACGGCGCAATGGCGAGGAGGCGGTTCCTCTCCGCCTCTGGTGGCCGCAACACCATGCCTATTTCAAATTGTTGTTGATTGATTTGGTGTGCTCGTCCATGCCCAGCGAGGCCGTGGATTGGCATCCTTCCTCTCCAGTTCTGTGGTGCTGGCCCTTGCTCCTCCTGGCGTGTTCCCTCAGCTCCCCCAGCACTCTGCCCGACACCCTGACTTCCTCGGCGCCCCCCAGCGTGTCCCCTGTGTGTACGTGCTCCGGCAGACTCATGACCTTGGCCCCGTTGATCCTGGCAGCCAAGGCCGCGTCGTGCTTGCTGACCAGCCGGCCGCCCCTCATGGCCGCCCCTCTCCTGGGCAGCGCGGCCCTCTCGGCCTGCGCCTGTCCGCCCCTCGCGCAACTCCACACGAGCTCCTCCCTGGCCTCGGCGTCCTGCTCCGGCTCATGCAGCCTGTTCTCGGCCCTGACGCTGTACTTGTAAAGGCCGTTCCTCTTCATGCGGCCGATCCTGTTGTCCTCGCTGTACTCGCGGTCGAACTGTTCTTGCAAGGCGGCTGCGATGGCCAGGTCGTTATCGCAATGGTTCCCTGTTAGTGCACCCTCACCCTCACCGTCATGGCCGTCATCAGCCTCATCAGCCTCATCAGCCTCATCAACCCCCTGTTTCCCGTGTCCTCCCCCACTGCCGCCCCCCTTGCCGCCCCCGCATAATAACTGTATCTCTCTCCACTGCAACCCCTCTGCTAGTTGTTCTGACATGATGTCTTGTAAAGAGATGTCCCCTTCCGCCCCCTTGCCCTCCCACAGCCATTCCAAGACACAGCAAGTGACCTTAGGTAAATTTATATCGATCATATTATATTCAGAATCATTCATTTCAAACTTGTTTTATATAAATATGCTAATATCTTATAATACCATTATTTTGAGAGAGTGCCCGACAAGCCCGAGATACATGATCCAAGACATATTCAAATATTACAAAACTCTCGTTGATCCTCTTTGTAGAATTTGATGTATTATTCATTTTACTTATATAATACTTAAGTTTCTCTTCCATTTCATTTAAACTTGTCACCTATAATTTATTTATATATTCAAACTGTTTTTTCTCTCATTCTTATAGAATAAATTTGTAGTTGCCGGTTGTAGTGGTTTACTACAATCAGTCAATATGGTGTGGTCACAACAAATGTACCAAGTAGACATGATCATTATTTCTTTTAATGATTAATTACAAAAACAAAGTTTAATTTAGAAAATTATTGTGGCCATATTTGTTTTGGAGATTGTGTTAGCAAAATTTAGATCATGTGTGAAAATAGCTGTAACTACAGCTATTTTACGAAAACTACGAAACTTCGTATGATAATGACTAATGAGTTCCGCGAGTAAGTGGAAGTTTATTTAAATTTGTAGTTAGTTAGTAGTTAGTTATTTCATTCATATAAATAAATTTACTAACCCTATCATATATTTTTGGATAAACATCTGGTTCCATATAATTTCCAAAGAAGATCTTGCTAAGATGTTTGTAAGTGAATGAATCATCCGGTTGGTCATCATTGATACAAAGGTCACTCGGGTTTATTTTAAAGTTTTTAGCATACTGTAGGCAATGTTGTAAGAATTCATCTCGGTCATCGTTAGTAACTAAGCGATCACTGAAAACTCTTTGGACTTCATGATACCAAAGTCCTATAAGTTTCTCTGCTTGGGATAAGCGACTGGCAGGAATACGAAAAATACCACTGATGACATTTGCTATATCTCGGATACTCCAAATATAATGACTTTTATTGGGGTTCCACGGAAACTTTGACACTACAAATTCTAACAACTCCAATGTTGATCCAGCAATCACCTGCACACAGATAAATTATACAATATATTTAAGTATTTGCATGATATAATCGATACTGTTATTAAAAAGTAAAAAAAAAATTCGAAAATTTAGATCAACATGTGGAAAAAGGGAAATAAATGAATAATGATACTGTTATTAGGAAAATAACTAAACTACTTAGAACTCCATTTAATGTGGCAGCTCTACGGACTTTTTGAAACTTCACGTATTGTATACTTACTTGACTTAACTTTTGAATCTCATTCGAATATAGTCCTTTTTGAAAATGTTGTTTAAGAATAGATGTGAAAATAAAGTTTGTTTCTAATGATGAGAGCTTTTCCATTGGTATTATATGAAGATGATTTAAAAGTCTCGGAGACACTTTAGACGGCTCGGAGACAGTACCTAGTAATTGCTTGATAGATAAAATTATTCATAAATGTTTTAATCAGTACATCAGACATCACTTTGAGACGAGATAACTTACCAAATCAACAAGGTAAAGCTTAGTTTGATCGCTATTATCATACCAATGTGTGTGCTGGAGCCATTGGCGCAACATCTCCAGTGGAGGTTGTGCTCCTGACTGCTCTTTGTCTGGATTACTCACCCCGTTCACAAATACTATGCACTAAAATAACTTGCAATGCTCACAACAAATCATCCTTAATTTATAATAATCCATATAAAGCCAACACTCCACCTGTTTACCCATGGTAGGACCGAAAACTCCTTTTCTCCTCCTATCTAACTTCGACATCACTGCATCTTGAACCTGTGTGTGAATTGCATTTTTACAATATGCGTCATAGATAACTTACCTATAAACTATGTACTCACCTGTGTACCTGTTGATTTAGCAGACAGTATTAGTTCAGTTATTACATATGTTTCTTTGGGCAGTTTTCGCAATAGGTTTGATGATATTGTGGTTTTTCCAGTGGCGGATACACTCGCTACCAACACCGGGTATTTCATTTCTATCATTTTACTTAAAAACCATTCCACTCTGACTGACTGCAATGTTTTTATAGTACTGCTCTGGAATAAAATCCATTTACTACATTACATTGCAATCGTTAATATAAACGTATTGATATTATAATTATTACTTGAATATTTAATAATAAGCTGTTAGTCTCATCAGTCCAACGAATCCAATAACTATCTCCATTCTTCACTAACAAATAATCAAAAATACTGCCTTCCTCGGGAATGGATGCATTTTTTTCCCATTTGTAATTTATTCTAGTATTTATATTCGTCTGGTTGGTGGAAATGGATATATTTTTTAAATATATATCAAATTTATATCGACTATCTTCTAAAACACAGAAAAGGACTACCGCTATTATGTCTCTTGTCTATTATATTGCAGGAAAAATTGGAGATCCTTATAGAATCAAGTATTTTTATCCAATTAGTCAATTTACCTGCTATTGTAGAAGCCAAGCCCCACACTATTGAAAACAGAACACATGCTTGAATCCAAGAAGCACTATTATCATTATCGCGACCGAACACAATTCTTAATACACGACAGAATGACTGTAACAAATTTTAAAAAAACAATGAATCATATCTTTTGGAGAAATTCCAACTGCATAATGGGCAATGTTCACCTGGAATAAATGTATATCTCCAGTTTTTATAAATATATTACACTCGGCGTATATGAATTTTAATACAGCAGGTATAATCCATTCCAAAAGATGTGTCATTATAGAAATTTGATTTTCTGATACATAATCCGAAATTTCAACAATAAATGATTCATAAATATTTCGCCAACCTATATTTTTAATTAAATTGATTTTTTGAAATATTTTCAATGTATTATTTTCCATAATAAATTTTAATTCACCTATACAAGATTCTTTTATATAAATAACACCACAACGGGAAATAATTGCCGGTGAGGCCTTCTCTATATTATCATTTTCAAAAATGATATTAAAATCGTTTTTTATCTGAAATAAATACGATGTGAAAAAAAATATATAAAAAAATCAATCATAAAATATACCCGTATAACTTCTCCGGATATAAGACAAATCTTCTTATTGTCATCTAGTATACTGTGCAAGTATTCTACCCACATCATATCGAAGGGGCCATCAAATATCACCCACTTTCGTACAGTATTTGAAGATATTGTAAAATCGCGAAAAATTGCACAAAGAATTCCATCACACCTGAATTGATAAATGTACGGCTTAGTATTTTTAGTTGAAACTGATAGTGATAGTGATAGGCTACCATTCCTTTGTGCTGGGGTGAACATATCCATAGAGTTGGGAAACAGTGATGCTCTTTGGATTGATTACACAAGTCTGTATGGAAAGTGTGGATGCAATACAATTATATGCTGTTGTTTTGCCACACGATGACTTCCCGATTAATATTACTCCACTTTGGATGCTCATCATTTCATTCATCTGCGAATGTTTCATTATTTCCTTACATTTACTATCCACTTTGTATATATTTATAAATATATTTTGATACCTGATAAATTTTCTCTGTCATATATGTTATATTTTGCAAATTTGTCTTAGTAAAATGTTCAGTCATAAGCTTCAAAAAGGTTTCTTTCTTATTATCATTATCTAATTGTGATGTGTGAGAAAATACAGTCGAACAAATATTGAAGAAACGCTCTTCGTCCTAAAAAAATAATATATATGCACTTAATATGAAAATCCTAATTTACTAATGTATTATTACTGGACGATTATTTTTTGATCTACTCAACATTTACGAGTATAACCTGAGAATCAAAGTATCAAACTTGAAAAGCCTGTTTTTACTAATCTTCAAAAGCACTTGCCGTTTCCTCGATATGGCATTTGCCTAGTTATGTTATTATTAGAAGGGGCGGTTAGAAGGGATGATCTGTTAATAAATTGTTTATACTCACTTTGGAGAGAAGTTTCGGCTTAATGACTGTCAGTAAGGAATGCATTATACAATCTTCTTCGGTTGCTGAAGGTGTTTCTTGTTTGACTTTAACCGCTGTTTTCAAAACAACTTTTAACTGTCGGATACCAAAGTCATAATAACTTTTATTAGATAAACAATCTTCACATAATTGTAATGTGTGTGCAACTTTCACCCCTAAACTGTTTTACAAAAAGTGTATATCCATGAAACAATGCAGATACAAGATAATACACGTATTCATATAACTTACGAATCGCTTTGAACAAATCCATCACAAAGTAAAATCACTTGGCTGATCCGTACAAGATCCGGTTTAGACATTGATGATGTTTTGAATAGTATTTTCAAGTTATCAGGTAAGTCACATAACTCTTTACTCCTGTCATTTTCATTATGATATCGTTTACAAAGTATTGAAAATAGTTGGACTTGTTTATTTTACTTACCTCTGAGTTAATGTTATAAAAAAAGCACAACCGGTATTCAAAGAAAGTTGAAATCCATCAAAGTTGACGACTTTACTTTTGTTTATTAACGACTTTTGTATCAAATAGAGTTGCTGTGCTATAATCGACAACATTTCAATTTTGATATTATTGAATCCATCCAAACACAACCAGGAACCCGACTGAACAGTTCCCTGTATTTGCACAAAGGCGTGATTACTGGTAATAAATCATGTTCATGTGTGATTGTGTACTTACTTTTAAATATCGTTCCAATGACTTACAATTAACTCCTTTAAAACAACTAAACACAACACTCTTTTTCGCTAACAATTTATTCAACTCCTTAATTGTATCTGTTTTCCCCGAACCAGAGCTTCCTTCAGCAGCACAAAACAAATTCCAGTTGAGAGCGCACGAAAATATTCTGTAAATGTTATCATAACTAATAGTATTCATTTTACAATGTAAATTAAATGTCTGTGTATGGACTCCTACCGAAAACTTTTTTTCATTGACACTGTCTGTACCAAAAGAGAAATGTTCCCCAGATATTCGAAACCATACAATAAATCTGTATATAACAATGAAAAAATAATTGTATTTTCTCGCCAATAATACCGAATTTGCGCTATCCACTCAAAATCGTATACATTCCGTACATCCTTTTTAATTAGTTCGCACAATATATCTGCATCTGAAATTAACAATCATTTTAATTAGTAATAACCCCTTGCATAATATATTCCATGACATTCCTATTGTACATTGTTTATTAAGAACTATCATAGACTGCAGAATTAATTTTATTTTAGCATTTATTGGTGATTGAAGATATTCTATCAACTTATTTATTCTTTCCATATACGTCATGTAGCATTCGTTGAGTACATTTGTGTTTACAGCCTCAGTTATCTATAAAAAATATACATGATATTTTTATTCAAACTTTGCCTGATCATCGGTAAATAGTGTGCTTCTTTTTTAACTAGTTAAATTAATTTTGTTGAGAGATACTTTTACCTTATGAGTAGCTAATATGCAAAAAGCCACTTGCACAATCTGACTTGGCCAAGTGTGTATAAATTCCGTCAACATTGCTTCATCAAATGCAACTAATGATGCCTGACAAGTGTCTCGTAAGGATACTTTCATCTGTTCTTCTAATAAGCATAGCCATTTCTCAACCATGCCCTGTTCCCAGTCGGAATATTAGTTGAATTTAATAATGTCTGTGTCCAATGTCTCTAACCATTACTTACTTTTGCATCAGAAGGAGTAATGTTATTAGTAAAATGAACATATTCTCCATAATCAGACAACATTCCTTCAATATCTTGTTCATCATTAAATTGAAGCGCACTTATTCCATCGAAACATTTGCTGATGTGTGGTTGAACTCTTTTCGGATCTTTGGTTTCTGACAAAATAGCAAGTAGTTCATCATCGGCTAAGAAATAGAATCTGAAATAATATAAAATAAGAAGGTGAATGGGCGCACGGTGAACAGTGTGAGGATGATGATACCTCGGGAAGAGTAGTCTTTTCTTATCGAGGTATTTATTTAAGGAGCGCTGTATTGTTGCCAGATGAGCGTTGGCGTCCCGAAGCTGGTCGAGCAAGGAGGGCTGCGCTGTGGCTACTAGCACTCTGCCCTGCACTGCTGTGGCCGCCATTATGCTTCGCCATGCTCGATCCACTTCTTTGAAACTGCGAGCCTCTGCGGCCATTTGCCGCATTATATCCTCACCGCAAAATATCGCTTCTAAATACATCCAAGTATTTTGCACCTGTACATTGTATTTGTATTTAGCATATTCAACTATTTCACAGCACAGCACACTAACGTCGATAAGGAATACCTGCAGCCAATCGTCGATTATATCTTGCATACATATTAGTTTCTCTTCCCACTCTTGCATTTCTATTTGAAATGGTTTAATATACGGCGACCCTCTCATCGTCTGTGATTTCAAAATGTGATCATCCAACATTAATTGTATGTCGTCAACCGATTTCAAGATGGGAACGCCAGTTTCTCTACCCAAATATTCCACAGTCATTGCCAATTATTATTGTGGAAACTTGCATCGACTTACCTATACACTTCACATTGAAACGAAACACCTTTCCAGTCATTTTTCATAGAATTCAACATGTTTTCCAGCGATAGTTCTTTAGATGCCGAGAAACTTATATCCTGTAATCCGGGTATAAACTTTTCCATTCCTAATTCTACCATCTCGCACAGTGTGGTGTCTTTATTGACACTTATAGGCTTATCCAAATATTCTGAAACTTGTTCCCAGTGTCTTTCTCGTAAACCCTAACATCAATATCATTATAATATGTTAGTACCTAGTGGTATACAATACATTATATCTATCATCGAATATACCTCATTACAGATGCTTTTCAGCAAAGGTACAAGAGTCTTGAACTTGTGTACTCTTGCTTGAACCATATCAGCCACTCTTCTGGCACCTGGCCATTCCCCGAGGATCTTACTTAATTGAATAAGCATTGTTTCTTGTTCATCTACTTTATCGCTAACCTTTTGTGCATCCAAATTCATAAATGGACCAAAATACCTTACATATTAATTCGTGTTAATATTAAAGTTAAACTCATCGACTATGATAGATTAAAAATACAGACCATTTTTCGTAATCTGTGTAAAAATCGAAGCAAATATGCCAAAGCTTATGAAAAGGCTCAATCAGAGATAACATATTGTTCAATAGTGTAAATGCTGAAACACTTTGATCGAGAAGTATTTCATCTTCATTAATATTAATACCTTCTTGTTTGTCATCCTTTATATAAATAATTAATTTCATCGATATGATATAAATCCAAATATATTTTTTTACATACCGTGAGTTTCTCAAATATATCATCGATTCGCTTAACATTTTCACTCAAAACTTCAATATTAATAATTGGTGGATCTAGACGTCGAAAAGAATCAAATAATCGTTCGTGTCTTCTTAATTTTTCGTCAAATAAGAACTTATGTGATTTTAATGCTTCCTCTGCCATGCATTTCTTGCCGTGTAATGTTTTCAATGATGTTTCCATAATCAACTTAATATCATTTGGCCAGACAAATACTTTAGTATTGAGAATAATTTCATCGTCTAGAAAATTCATAAAATTTTATATTTAAACTACAAATGTAATTTTTATACATAATATCTACCTGTAAAAACCCCATAGTCCATTAAGAATAATAAACATTTAGACGATATCTGAGTACGTATATTTAATTGTATCATAGTCGTATCTCGACTGTGTCGAATATAGTTTAGTAATTGTACGAGTTGTGATGTTGTCTCCGGCATTTCTGAAGATCTTTGAGATATTGTTTGATAAATCTGGCATATTCTACAATAAATAATAATTTTAAGATACAATTAACTTTATTTAACAAACATGGCATTTGTACTCTTTGTTTTGCGTATGATTATACTCCATAAAATAATTGATTATCTTCCATTTCATTTTTAGTACATTTTTTCCCAGAAATGCATTAAGAGAGCCGCAATCGAGGAGAATTAAATTTAGAAAAACATATCTTCTCATGTGTTGTATTTCGTTGTAAATACGATCATACTTTTTAATCAGTCGATCAAATTCCTGATATATTCAATATTAATGATGACAATGTGAATGCTTTGATAAATTTGAAATGTTCACTTGGTTACCTGGAGGCTGTGCTGATCACTGGATCCCAACATTTGATCCACGATCGCCGCGGTTGATCCATTCATCAAAGATGTAAATTTTTCGTAACATAACAAATATTTTTTTGGTCCGACACAATTTTTATCAAAGCATAACAATATAGATTTTATTACTCTGGTCACATCTTCTTCATCTTCATTTACAGTTAAAAGGTACATTGTCTCTTGTTCGAACTCTAAAATGCGTGTTTGGTTAGTAATAAACTGTCATGGTCTTTGAGTTTACGTCATAAATCTGTTACCAGGAAATAAAAGACACTCCAATCTTGAAATAGATTTATTGACTTTAATTATATCAGTGCACCATTTGTGGAGGTTCTGTCTTATTTCTATCAAGGACGGCTCGAATTTCAACAGTTTGTTAATTTCATTTATATTCTCTTCACCTGGTGCTGACCATTTTACCTCTATACACAATAAAGGCTTTTGTATTAAAGAAAACTCGGCGAAACATTCCCCAAAATCATTTCCATTCTGCAATTTGAATCAATATAATATGCCAACACATACCTAATTTGTATTATTTATCTACAGTTATCACCTTATAAATGAGAATATGTTTCTCAAAGTTTTCAAGGCTTTTTATTATAAATTCACGTAGCTGCTTAGACATCAAACTATGAATTGTTCGAAAAAAACGATCCAATATATATTTAGAATCATTTTCCCATAGGCTACTCAAACGAACTAATATGTCAGCTACTCTTGGAAGCCATGTGTTTAATAAAAAGTCCTTCGATTGTAAGCAAGCTCTTGATAAAGCTGTTTCTATTTGTTTGCAATTAAATGGCAGGTCATTTGTCAAACCTAAATCAACTTCATTACAAACAGTCAAATCTGAAAATCTACACATCGCATTAAAATACAACTGTCATTAAAATAATTTGATTAAAACTTACAGCGTGTAAGATTTGTGTTTTATTTGTTGAACTACGGGATGAGCTTGCAGGTACAGGTACCTCATTCGATTCCTGGTTAAAACATAAGTACTGTGCCATGGAATCGGACCTCGAATAACACGAGGACCCCAATCCACACTTCTACTTAAATTCAATTTATTTATAGTTTCTCCTTGAAAATATTCATTAGCTTTCTCTTCAAATATTTTAAAGATTTTCATAGAATATGACTTTTTGAGTTTTTTTATAACACCCAATTCGATTAGGTAATCTAAAATGGTTATATCGAAATCCTAAAAGAAATCACAATTCAATTTAGCAAAGGATCGGGAAACTTGACATAAAAGAATAATTTATAAACTGAACACCTACATAGTCTGTTGTAATATTTTTATTTTCAATATATAATTTAGAGGATAATAGACTTAATTGTGTATCCGGATCTATAGGGAAAGGAGCTTGCAGATTCATAATCCGTCTGAAAAATATATAACAATAAATAGACCGTATTCATAATATATTTGAATGTGATGAATGTCTTGTATAATAATATTATTTTAGTTTACTCGTTTTCCGCTTGTAACATTTTCTCAGCACGCTTCTGTTTCAACTTATGAATGAGAATTGTCCTCTTCGCTTTTCTATTTTGTTCTTCGCTTCTTAAACGGGCATAATCTCCGTTGAGCAAATCAGATAACCGCACCATATCTTAAACATAGATATGACACGATCCTTGAAATAAATATCGGTATAAGGCATTCACTATTACAAACCTTTCGGTATAACAGAATCATCCGTCGTCGTCGGGGGATGGGAATTTCGGCGACAAGTAACAGGGGGTAATTCAAAGCATAACTTCGGTTTGGTAATTTTCTTAGAGCCTTTCATCGCTCAACACAATTATATTTCCCTTGAATCTTATTTCGACTAGATATTTCAACAATATCGAATCCGGTGTATTTGGTATTTCCATGCGTATACTTCTATTGTTAGATCAATATATTATGCTTAACAACACAAAACATTCGTGAACGATTTGAAAACTCACCACGGTTACTAAATAGGTACATATATTGTTGGGTCAGTAACTGAAAAACGTATCTTCAAACTGATAATTTTCCAGAACAAACTAAAAGCACCCAAAATATTAATGTTTCTTTATTGCAATCACTAAACTAGTTTGGCTTTCATATGATTTTATTTGTCACTGATTCGCCTGGATAAATTAGACTTTGGCTGTTTATCTATGTATTGTGAATATAAACAAAGAGTGATCTGTGTTTACGTTTTGCAGTTTCCACACATACACATGCCTATTGTTATAACAGGGGATGTAGTGTGTGTGTGTGTGCAGGGAGGAGAGTGAGATAGACATAGAGGGAAGGTGTATAGAGTGTATGGGTGTGGAGGGTGCAAGAGAGGGACGCAGCCAGACAATGTGGCGGAGGGTGTGTACGAGTATATCTCGCAGTAATAGCGAGGCCCAGCCACAGTGCACACGCTCTTATTCCCTCACTAATATTATAGTATCATCCCGAAGTCCAGCATGATATCATCTCGAGTCCGCTGCGTCTTCCTGTTCTTCGTGGTTGTGCTCGGTACGTGGCCGTGACGTGCTTTTTCTAACTCACCCCGTTATTATTATTATTTTAATATATTCTGTCCGAAAACATCTTGACACAAATAATGTTCAGCCCGAATAATCGATAGTAATCCGATGCACATAGTTATATTATATTGAAGTGTTGACTTATTCGTGGATATGGTATCAATGGGCTCCGACTAATAATAATAATAGTGCAGAATGAATCTCGGAAATATCGATTTCACGTTCCTTTTCATCTCCCCGAGTAGCTTGCACCCCCGCCCCCCGCTAGTAGTGTCACTGCACAGTATAATATTATCAATCCTGTTGTATAATGTGATGATTTCAGCGCACTGTGGGTCGACGGACGGATCAGCGTTGCACCAGAATGTGTCGTGTTATCAGTGCGTGCAAAACAACGGCGACTCCGGGTGCACGGAAGCATCGCTGAAGCCTTGTCCCGTGAGCTCTGACCGCTGCCTGACACACTACACGCGAGACAGTGAGTGGTAGTTGTAGTGGTTATAGTGGTTATAGTAGCTATACTCACCCTCCACCCCCATGATTGTCATTGCAGAGGTGAAGGGCGTACAGATCAGGAGGGAGTGCGGCCTCGCCCCTTGCCGCTTCCCCGAGTGGTCGCTGTCAAACTCGCTGGCTTCTCAGTTCGAAGCTTGTGACACTTCCCGCCAAGAGTACTTCTGCGTGTTCTGCTGCAGAGGCAATGGCTGCAACGCGGCTTCCTCGCTGCTCTCCTTCTCTCCCTATTACGCATTCTTCTCGCTGATGTGCGCCTCTCTATTTGTTTCCTCGAATGTCTTTCATTGAAATAAATCATCTTTGACGATCTCAATATTTATTTCATTGTGTTCGTTTACGGCCTGACTACATCGACGATCGCTCATAATACTATTGTGCAGTGCCCGAATACTGATTGTATCTAACAAACGGTACTCAAACTATCGTTAACTTTCTTTTCATCGAGATTGTCACATCGATTAATTTTAAGTCTGAATAGAGAATATTGTGGAATTTGTGTTATTTTAAAGGAGAATACTTGAAAACCTGATTTATACAATAATATAGTCGTTTGGCTGTATATCATCACAGTCTCTTTTGACTAGCTAAAATTGCCTTGTAGGTACAATAAAATGTAAAAAGTTTCTTGTAAGCATAATACTGAAAAAAAACATAATTTATCAAGTTAAATACCTATTGTATGTAATTTATTTTGAAAATCGACAATTTTTTGTTGATTTTTTGACCAGCCTCACTGTTCATTTTTTTTTCTTGTTTAGGTATATATTTTCTTTACTTGTTATAATATAAATATTTAGCATATATTAGTTTGAATTGTGTATTACGTTTGTATTTTGTTTATAGATCCATGTTAATATCAGTGTTTATAATACAATATAAATCTTACTAATTGGCATTTTATTATAATTTTGACCTTACTTAGTAGAATTACTATCAGAATTGGATTTTTTAAATGAAAATTTGAGAAGATTGGTAGGTAATGTAAAAAATATGTACATTTAGGTGTATGACAAAGCACGCTATGTAATACGTATTATCGATTAATAAAAATATTTTTTCAATCGTAACAGAACCTTTGTACGGTAATAACGATAAAAAATATGGCCCTCGTTTACAATTTTTGTTTCCAGTTTTCTCTTAGACTTGGCGGTATTATTATTGGGACTCTTTCGGCGGTCAGTTTAATATTGTTAAATATTAGTAACTATAATTTTATATCTCAATTGTTGGTCTTTTTCAGATCCAAGCGCTATTAATGATCGTCACGACCACACTTCTTATGATAAATATCAATTATTTATCGGAAACGTTAAGCTATTTAAATAAAAATGTCGATTTACTCTACATGAAATCATATATGGCGCAAATACAAAACGGTTATACCTACTTGAATGAATGATTGACATGAATTATTTATGTACACAATATACACAGTTTCAATAATCTATTATATTTTATCTTCAGATCCAACAAATTACTTACTCGGAATAGAGATATGTTCAATATTGTATGGAATCTTGTGTATTTTAATGATCTATGGAATGTACTCGGTGGGCAAGATCTTTATACGTCATATTTAACATGTAGGTAATTCATTGGTGTAAATAGTATCTAATGCCATATTATATTTTTAGTGTAAAACATGGTGTGTTTGGGGGTGGATTGTTATTGAGGGTTGTCGTTGGGCAATGTTAACTATTCTACACATATTCTCCATGATGATTCTCAAACAGAATGTTATCAACCTTGGCCTTTTGATAGGATTTTGTGTTTTAGGAGGATTTATATTATGTAAGTATAAACCACCAACCAGTATTATATGAACGTCATCTTGATATCAACATCAACTTTCGTATTTACCACTATTAGCAAAATTGATGTTAGACACGAACGCTAATCAAAGTCTGCACCTTAATATATTTTGTTACTATTACGATTTTTTTTATCATTTCAGTGGGCTTATTATACATGTGGGTGTGCGCATTGAGTTTTATTCAAGTCTTAAATCGATTAATAGTGGACATCAATATAGCAGATATTTCCAATTATCCATCTAAGCCGAGGCACATTCAACAAACTTATTCATATTTCAATTACAACTATTAAGTAAGACATAATGTCAGGGGGCAGGTGATCATTTTTATTGGTTTCCGTGTAATGTGAAAAAATATTAAGAATTAATAAATAGTTTACTCAAACATACATTATATTATGTATACTATAGTTACCACACTGTTTCGGAGAGCATTTTTTTTTAAGATTATTTTTTATAGATTGAAATTTTGTAAAAAATTTGAATTCAAAATCGATTTATTTTTTAAATAATATTTGATTTATAAAAAAATAAAATAAAAACAAAAGAAATGAATAAAAACAAAAGAAACATTTTTACGAAGTAAGAAATGTGATTGTTTATGTTATTTTCTCATTGAAATAGAGAGGTATTATTGCTGCAGAATTCGTTTCCTGTGGATATTTTCCACCCACTTATAACTTTAAAAAATAAAAATCATTGCATAGATATAGATAGTTGGTCAAATAAAATTGCATTTAATGTACCTAATAAATTCATTCTCGTGTACTCCAATATATAGATATCCTTAAATTAGTATTTCTTGTCCATGTTCTTGTCACAGTAACCTGTCCGATGTGCATTAGAAATACAAGCGTCAGTAATTCAGTCTCATGAATTCTTTACCTAATTCAGTACTTCTTGTAGGCAAGGCTTCACAAAATTCCAAGTTGATTTATTACCATTCTGGAATCATTATATGATCAATCCTTCTCTCAGCAAGAATATTTTTTAATCTCTTGAGTAGACTGCAGGCTAGCGCTAATCACGAATTCACAATCTGTTGGCATTAATGCTGGGGATGTCTTTTATTCGGAAAAAGATGATAGATGGCGCTACAATTTAAAGAAAATTGGGAAAATATTTTAATTTTTTATTACAAATGCATATTACTGGTTACTAGTCCACGGGACTTCAATCTGTGAAACTTTGGTTGTATTTGAAATGCATAAATAATGGAGATTTATATGGTAACACACGCGGGCGTGTCTGTGTCAAGTGTCAGAGGAAGTAAACAAGATGAGGTCGTTGTTTGCATTCACGTTGGTTGCCATTTCGTTTTATTCCGGTGAGTATTGAATATATTATTTGAATATTAATATGAATATGAATACAAACACAATGAATGTAACGACAGTATACGGCCTGGAATGCTACGTGTGCACCAACCAAGAAGAGAACACGGGCAAGTGCCAAGAAGCGCTGAAGACCTGCGAGCACGGCGAGGATGCGTGCTGGACCTCCATCAAGTGGGGCTCCACGCCGTACTGGTCACAAGGCGCCATCAAGCAGTATTACGTCAGCAAGCGCTGCGCCACCAAGGACGAGTGTCTGCGCTCCAGGAAGAAGAACATGCGCTTCTGCACGCACATCTGGTACGAGGACTGGGGCTGCTCTGACTGCTGCCAGGGAGATCGCTGCAACTACTTTATCATCGTTAGTCACTGCTCACTTCTCACTGCCGTTACTCTGCTCTTAACACATAACTCTTAACTTTACTCTTTTACAGAGCGGCCAGACTTTGGCCACGCCCAGTGCTCTTTTAACGGCAGTCCTGTCCTTGTCCGTGACATCCATGCTGCTCTACGCCCGCCTCTCGTAGCAGTGAGAGATGACAGACACTCCCATGACCGATGATGCTTAGATAAAAGTTCATTGCCCATGACTGTCAATGTTTTCTATGATTACCTTATTACCGATAGGTTACATTGTTTTTAAGCCAATGAGTGCCTGAATGAATCCGTCCATTCATTTTCAATGTGATTTTAATTTTTTTATAAACAAATAAAATAAATATTGATATTGTTATATCTATATTTTAATAACGATTATCAAAAGAGCTCATCTGATTAAATGCATCGGTCTAGTTTTGTTATTCCATAAAAAAAATACTCAAATTAAAAATGACTCATACATGAGACATCTTTAATTCGTCAAAGACACACCCATATAATTAAATGTCTGCTTGTAACTTGTGGTGGTGTAAGTTAAAACACAAATGAAACTTCTTGTAGTTTATTTTTAAAATATACAATCAAACATAAATAACAATTATTCAATACCGAATAGAACTTTATGAACGGTAGAAACATCTGGAGTTACGCTGGAATTACTACTGGCAGGAAGTAGTCTGGAACTAAAGGTTGCACATTTTTGAGAAATGACAATCATTAAAAAAAATATATTTTAATAGTGTACCTCGGTTTTAACAATGGGCCTGAAGATACATCAGTTGCAGCATTTCGAGGATTGACTAAAAAACAATTCATCGGCTGACCATCTAACTGTCTATTGTGATAAACATCGACGGCTTTCTTTGCATCTTTTAAAGAACTATAGATTACTTCAGCTGTTCCCGATCGGACCAGTTTTGACTCGAGAAGCTCTCCAATATCTCCAAATAATTCCTAAAATTATTCAAAATAATTTCCAACGTATTTGGACTGACATCAGTTAAGTCTTACATGAATATCGGCCGCTGTCACACTAGGTTGCAAATTGCTGACCAAGATACGATAACCTGGACCGGGTAGAGGAGATATTCTTGAATCAGATTGCCTTTTTTTCAAAATTGAAGTCAGCGGTGAAGTTGAATCGTCTATAGATTGATGTCTGTAACTTCTAAAAAACAAGATTATTAATTAAATATATTGAGGATGAGATTTCCTGAATACAGTTGTAGTTGCATAAATTGATTTGTTAATATTTTTCCTACCTTTTCAAAATGCCTCTAGATGTATTTTTTTGATGTTCAGTGTTTTTGGCAACAATTTTCAAATTTAAATTTGGACGATGACTATTTAGATCATTTTTAATTGAAATATTTTTGTGAAATGGCTTTCTTTTTATTCTGTCAACGCGTAAAGTGGATGAGGGAGAAAAGTGAATGAGGTCATTCTTTACGGATCTGACAATCGGCGTCAACACTAGTGGATACGCTATAAAAGACACACAGTGAAAGTGAGCAAGAAGTACTTTCAGCAAACACGATAAAATATACCTTCCATATCAGAATCTGTTGATGCATTATACAGTCTATTTTTTAGAAGTGGAACAGATTGCACTTGTCTTGTAATGTCGGAAAATCCACCTAGAAGTAAAATTGAAAATAATACATTTAATTACAACAAACAATAATACAACACTAAATGTACCAGAATGTAGGTACGGGCCACGAATCCCCTTGTTATTTGGTGTGTATGTTTGGCCCATTTGTCCGGGAGAGACAAACGGCTGCTGTAAGAATAGAAGAATATGTTAGGAAGCGCTGGGTCAGAGTTAAAGAATGGCTTTTAATCCTAGTTTGTATACAGCAACAACAACAGACTTACACGCTTCCTCCGCAGATTGTCGATCCTCTGCCTGGCGTCCGTCTGCCTGGCTAACGCGGCCAACCTGTCTCTGGCATCGACTATTTCAGTTCTCTTCTTCATGATGATCTTGTTCCGAGCGTCGACCACCCCGAGCCTGTATAATGGCATATACCCATATATTATAGTAAATGTCCCAATTGTATTGTATTCTAATATTCTAATATTGAAGAGTAATGTAAGAACCTCTTGGCCAGTGGCGCTTTTCTGAAATTCTTCCTGCTGATAGTGTCAGCCATAACGCTCGATCTCGATCCACTGTTTGTTATATTATTTTTGTTCCTGTCCGTCTCAGACTGTCAACTGCACTCCAGTATGTATGTTTGTAATATTAGTGTTGCCATAAACATAAATTTATTATTTCATCAGGATTACACCCTCGTATCTTTTTCGTCTTTTTACATGGCTGTAAAATTTATTATTCTGCTTCTAAATAAATTTAATCAAAACTATGCATTTAGAACATTGTTATCCAGTGTTGCCATCGTGCGTATATATAAATATATATATATATATATATATATACGCACGATGGCAACACTGGATAACAAATGTCAGAATAGTGGTGAGAAGAGAGAAATCGTGCGGTTGTACAGTGTTTGTTTGCGTGAGTACCTAATACCATTATTCTCCATTAATTAGTTTAAATGATCACTTTGACTTATGTCTTTTATTCTTATGCCATCATCAGATCTCTTTATAAAGAAATGTCGTATTTGAAAGATTTCTACACATTCGAAAATATTCTATTTGTTCTGGTGAAATACTCAAAATATTGGAAATGAATGAACTCAATATTTTTTCTAAATTTTATGAACATACTATATGCTATTGGTTATGCAAAACGAGACTTTCTTTAGATTTCAGTTAAAATGGTAGTCACTTCGAGCAATCGCAGACAAGTTCGAATACTATTATTGGGAGATCCCGGAGTAGGAAAAACTTCTTTGGTGTTATCTTTAGTGAGTGAAGAGTTTGCCGATGATGTTCCGCCCAAAGCAGAAGAGATCACTATACCTCCAGATGTGACTCCGGAACAGGTCCCCACAAATATCGTCGATTATTCTGGTAACCTAAAAGTGGAACCCACATATATTTAATAATTCATTTTTGATTATTTACTAAAAACTATCGCTCAGCTGCAGAACAATCCGCCGAGGTACTCAATGAAGAAATCCAAAAAGCACACGTGATTTGTGTAGTGTATGCAGTAGATGATGATAACAGTTTAGCGAGAATCAGCTCTCATTGGTTGCCGACAATTAGAGAAATCTGCCCTGAAGAGAAGAGAAAACCTGTAGTTTTAGTCGGTAACAAAATTGATCTCATCTCATACTCAACAATACAAGTGAGTAATTCTCTTAAAACTTACAAGCAACTTTTTAATAAATTTGTATTTCAAAATAACATTGGCATTACAGAGTATTTTGGATATTGCCGAAGACTTTCCAGAAATAGATAGTTGTATTGAGTGTTCTGCCAAAACTCTGAACAATATATCTGAAATGTTTTATTATGCTCAAAAAGCGGTTTTACATCCAACCTCTCCTATTTACAGCACAGAAAGTCAAGAAGTGGGTTTTAAAAATAAATATTTCTGAAGTATTATTATTGTCCCCATCCATTAATTGGTTTTGATTTGTCACAGCTTACAGAAAACTGCAAAAGAGCTCTGACTAGAATATTTAAGGTCTGCGACATTGATGGGGATGGATTGCTGAATGATTATGAATTGAATCATTTTCAAAGAAGATGTTTTGACAGTCCTCTACAGTCACAAGTACACTTTACAATACATAAATTATGCCAATGCTATATCCATGATTAGTATATTTACAATAATTGTTTGATTTAGGTTTTAGATGAATTAAAATCAGTTCTAAGTAAATATGTTGAAGATGGAGTTGAAAATGATTCTGTTACTTTAAAAGGATTTTTATTCCTCCATTGTTTATTCATTCAACGAGGTCGAAATGAAACTACTTGGACTGTCCTTAGAAAATTTGGGTACAATGACAACCTTCAAATGTCTACAGAATATTTATACCCAATGTAAATTATCTTTACTATTCATCCAATTAAACAACCCCTTTACATGAAACCTGTATTCTTATTGTGAATAATTTTGCAGCTTAAAAATTCCCCCTGGATGCTCTACGGAACTTTCTCATCGAGGGCAACAGTTTTTGACACAACTCTTTGATCGTTACGACAAAGATAAGGATGGAGCATTGAATACATTGGAATTAAAAAATGCATTTTCCTGCTGTCCTCAAGTTCCATGGCACCACCTTCGGCAAACTGTTCCTACAAATGAAAAAGTAAATTTGTATTTCATACAAACCTGTTTAAATACTTATTTTTCATTGATTTTCATAGGGACATTTGACTCTGCAAGGTTGGATGTGTCGTTGGACTCTAATGGCGCTCACTGAACTACCACGCACTTTAGAATATCTGGCATACCTTGGTTTTAATATTTATGAAAATGAATCTCAAACTACAGCCATTCTTGGTAAGTAGATACATATTAATAAATATTTCCCCCTTCATTTCAACATTCTTCTCCTTTCTTGCAGTCACACGTGAAAAACGACTGGATCTTGCCAAGAAACAGTCAAGTCGAAATGTATACAGATGCAATGTAATTGGCCCCAAAAATTCTGGCAAAACCACTTTTTGTCGAAGTTTCATTGGATCGGGTGTTAAAGTAAAATAAAATAGTTACAATTAAATATTATAATTTTGCAAACACTTACAAAATTTTCATTATGCAGAAATCAAAATATGGTGTGGACAGTGATAATGATTACATGCAGTCGTGTATTAATACAGTCCAGGTGTACGCACAAGAGAAATATCTTGTCCTCCGCGACATTGAGATTAGTCATGCCTCGGATCCACTTCAACCAGCACAAGTAAACTGCGACGTAGCCTGTCTTCTCTATGATGTCACCCACCCTAAATCCTTTGAATTCATCGCTAGAATCTTTATTGTAAGTACACTTTCTCATATTCATTATTTATTAGATACATTACATTTTTAACGACTCTATTTGCAGAAATATTTTGCCGGAAGTAAAATCCCAGTTCTCGTTGTGGGTGCAAAAAGTGACTTAGAAATTGTACGACAGGATTACTTATTCCAGCCGGAAGAATTCTGTACCAAATACAAAATACTCTCACCCCAATATTTTACCAACAAGGATAAGAAAAAAGATATTTTTGTGAAATTGGGAACAATGGCTGCATTTCCGTAAGTGTCTTCCAACAAACTAACAATTAAAATACCATAATAATATTTCTTATCATACACATTTATTAGTCGATTTCAAGCAGCGTGGATTTTATTTTATAAACACAGTTTTATAGACATGTGTCGCCAATCAATGTAAGTTCGCCAACATTAACTATATTGTAGTGATATGAATTACATACAACATTGTATGTATTTCAATTATAATAACCATACAGAACCCGACATATTTTAAACAGTCGTAGCTTGATTATTTAAATGCATAAATTTTGATCCGCAATACATAAGTAATTCAAAGATTATTTTCAGTCCTTTAAGGCGTATGCTTCACATGTTAAATCTTAGACCCGTATCCAATCAATGGTTTGGTTCATATGTCAGGTTATTTTATTTCTAATATATTCTATTACAACTATTATTTATTTTATACCATTGCATGAAAATACATTATCAATATTTATTTCTTGATCTTTTTTGTAATTATCAGTGCAAGAATTTTTTTTTTATAAACAAATACCCCACATCTCAAATATCAAAACTATCGCATGTTCAATTATGTACATACATAATATATTGTCAGCAGATTGTACAATTAAACTTTTCAAAATCCCAAAATCAATGCAATGCCTCTAATCAAATGGTAAGATATCTGTCATATCAATCTGCAAATAGTATTTTACAAACATGCAAAGATTACACATGTGTTTAGATAAAGCAAATAATAAATATGATTTTTAAAAAATCCAATAATTCACTATAATAATCTATTTACGTTCAAATCCCATATTCAACTGGCTGAGGACATGTACATCCTTTGATTTTAATGACTTGTTTATTTCTATGATATCATTAGACTTATTCATTTTTATTTATTCTCTTGCAAATTATGATAATTTTAACAGTCAAGTCTACCAACATGTGACATTTGTAAAGCAGAACCACAGTGAATGTGAATAAAGCCAGCATCAAATATTTTATTGATAAATAATATGTAATTTATTAGCTTCATATTTTGCAAGCAAATGTAATATTATTATAAACATATTGATGGACTGACCTATATACATTCTTACTTATACATATAGTAATTATTTTGCAGTTTCTTTAAGATCATTTTTTTTATTCATAATATGTATGTCCTTAAGTGAAGTCCAAAATCAATTCTGTCTTATAGTATTTACAAAAATATTTTCAGGCACTTAAAGCAATTTGGACTGATATCTGGAGACCATGCAAATTGGTGGGCAGCAGGAATCGGTGTTGCCGCAGCCACAGTTATAGGATTCTTCGTTGTCAGAGTGATTCACGCTTCTAACCGATAGTCTCCACTGTGAATTTACTATTCATATTCTAAAATGAAAGATGTATTTTTAAATGAAAGAATATTTTATTTTAGTTTTAAAAAGTCATCAATAGAAAATGACTCTCAAAGAATATTGTAGGATGCGAATAGAGTAGATTAAAACTTGTACTAGTCATATTAATAAAAATCACTTATGCGTAAAATATAATTTTAATAAATACATCATTCAGAGTACTTCTTGAGGGTGAGTCGGGGCACAATGTTCATGGCAGTGAGCTCTTGGAATAATAATTTACATGCATAAGGAATATCAATGGTGCTGACTGCGGCAGATGTGGCACACGCATGACACCAGCCGGCATACGCCAGTCTCCCGCACTTCCCACAAATATCCGTACTGAATGCATCTGATGCTATCATCAATCGCTCGATTAGGAGCATGCTGAAATCAGAACATGAATTAATTGTGAACACTGATAGATGCACAACATTCAAGGTTATATGTAACCTGGCTCCGTATCCTATCAAACAATCGCGCTCCATTTCTCCCAGCCTCAAGCCACCTTCTCGAGACCTACCTTCGGTGGGTTGTCTTGTTAACACTGCACGTGGTCCTCTAGCACGTGCGTGCATTTTATCCTGCACCATATGCTTTAATTTCTGATAGTATACCTGCAATACCAATCATTCCAAAAATATACATTTTCACACTAATATAAAATAATTTACAATCACATACGGGTCCTGAATATATATAAGCTTCGAGTGGTTCTCCTGTTATTCCAGAGTAAAATATATCCTTTCCATGATAATTGAATCCATTTTTTGCTAATTCTTCACATATATCGGACACCTTTGACCCTCCAAATGCAGTTCCTGCAGACCATACAAATCTTATCAATGTGACTGAATATATAAATACATATGTGCTTTTTTTTTTTGTAGAATTTACCATAATGAAATTTTCCTTCCAGCAATCCAGCTTTACCTCCAATAAGCTCTATTGTTTTTCCTACTGTCATTCTTGATGGGAATCCATGAGGGTTCATGATCATGTCCGGACAAATTCCAAAATCATTAAATGGCATATCTTCCTGTTCCACGATCAATCCGGTCACTCCTTTCTGTCCGTGCCTGGAACTAAACTTATCGCCTATTTCTGGACGCCGTGTCTGCCTCAAAAGAACTTTTATGAGAAAAGCCTCTTCAGCATTTGATGAAACCATGACCTTCTCAACGTAAGACGGTACTGGACACTTATAACAAACGGGTACGTCTTTATATTCCACTTGTTGTGGTTGTCCCACCACAACCGGATTTAAAGTGACCGCCGGCATCTGCTTGTTAATTAAAACTTGTCTATTTTCTACCAGCTCACCTGGGGCAGAAATGCCATCTGCATCTAGAATGTCATGTATTTTTATCACTTTATTAGAGACTGCATCTCTCGAAGGTCCCAAGATCCGATCGGAAGTTTGGTTAGCATATCGTTTCATGGTGGTCTTCACACTTTTATACACCAGACACCGTCCGTATCCTCTGTCAATAGATGCTTTGTTGAGAATCAATGCATCTTCAATATCATATCCGCTATAACTCATCACGGCCACGGTGGCATTCTGACCTGCCGGTAACTTGTCAAAATTAGAAAGTTCTATAGTTTTAGTTTTTACCATTGGACATTGAGGATAAACAAGATTATACATCAACGTATCAATTCTATTTCTTTGATTATATCCTATCGTACCTGAAATATCAACAACATAATTATTATACAATTAAAAGAAAATTTATAAATAGTAATTACTTACCCATGGCTTGCTTTCCCATAGCACACTGGTATGTATTTCTGGGACTTTGGTTATTGTGTGGATAAGGCACAAGACCAGCACACACTCCTAAAATGGTGAACGGCTCTATTTCCAAATGTGTTGTTATCTCAGGTTCAATGTCGCTTTCTGAACAAGCGATATGACTATCGTTTTCTTCATTGACATCCAAGAATTCAATGAGTCCATCGTTGAGGAAATCTTGAAATTTGCGAATTCCTCTATCCAATTCTGAAATATGCTCTTGCAGGACGAGAGGTCTGCCATATTTTACAATAATGTATGGTCGACATAAGCGCCCACCGTCACTACAGATGTACACGGTCTTTTGACTATGGTTCGGATATATGGACACAAATGCAGATATCAGACCTTTGCGACGAAACATTCTAAATACACTGATCAATCTACTGTAATTTTTTACAACGCCCAAGATGTTACCTATCATTAAACAAATTAAAACATTTGTGTACATTAGTAATTTTCATAGATATTTTTTGACGTACCATTTAAGAAGACTAAGTATACAGAGGGATGATGAATATCTTCTCCTGAAAGCAGACGTATATCTTCAAGGCCGGCATTATAAGCAAGCCGTGCAATGGGAACTTGATCAGTTTCAGTTGTAATATGTGTCATTAGTGCCAAATTTTTGACTAAACCACAAGATTCTCCTTCAGGAGTGTCAGACGGGCACAGCATTCCCCACTGAGACGCCTGCAAAGACCTCGGCCCAGAAACTTTACGTGTCTTTTCAAACTGCGAATTGACACGAGTCATCATTCCCAATGCTGATATATAACTTAGCCTACTCAAAACCTGTGTGACTCCATGTCGTTCCATTTTAAATCTTTTAATTGTCCAATTACCCTGAAATATTTATTAGTTTTAAAGGTTTTTATACTCATCACATGGACAGTAAAACTACTTACACTTGAAATAGCCGTAAATAACCCATTGGCTATTAGGTCTGGTCTCATGTGCTTTACAATATCAAATTGTGCAGCTTTAATCTTTGGAATAATTTTGTCAGCTATTGATTTAAGTTCCCAATTGAATCTTTTGAACAAATCTTCAAACATCAAAGATAATAATGAACCAGCTAATTCCAGTCTTTTGTTTCCATAATAATCAGGATCATCTATTGCAGATTTGTTCAATTCCGCAGCTATCACCCTTCGCACCATGACAGACAAATATACTGCTTTAACATAAAAGTTAAAGTTTTCAACGGGAATATGCGCTAGTATAGTGGTGGCCAACAAATCCCTCGCATCATCTGCCGGAGTTTTAGTTTTACTGGCTGCTGTTACAAACCTTTTGAATCAATATAAAATCAAAAGTGATTTTAAAGAAATAATAACAAATATGATAAGGAAAATCTTACCGTTTGAATTTTAATTTAGAGCCTAAAAATTCAAAAGCTTTTTGTTGAGTGAAAATCTTAAGATTGTGACATTCCATTAGACAGGGGGCCATTTTCCTCAGTGAATTAGTATCAGTTCCGATAAGTTGCATAATCTCTTGCTCGTTACAAATACCCATGGCTTTGAAAATTACTGCAATCGGTATGTCCTGAAGTATATTATTTGTGATAAAAATATGAATTATTTTAACAGTAGTATTGGTATCAGTAATGTAGTTACATCAGCCAAAGCATTGTGTCGTAAGACATATTTTCCTTGTTTCACTATTACATTTGTCCGAGACTTCTTTTCGTGTGTTGAACTCGTCACTTGACATTGAATTGCTCCTTTAAACTCATCCACTATCATTCTATTTCGGGATAGTTGTTCTTGGATTAATATTACCTTTTCTTGGCCTAAAAATTAAGAAAGTATGTAATATAAATTTAAGATAATGAATTCTTTTCAACACACCTCTCACGATAAAATAACCTCCCGGATCATGAGGACATTCGTTAAGTTGAGATAATTCATAGTGAGATTTATTGGTCAAAACACAATTAGACGAGCGCAACATCAAAGGCATCCTTAAATGTTTATATTATTATTTACGATTGATGATATTAATGAGAACATTACAAAATAAAAACGGGCCCAACCTGCCAATAACAAGGTTGTTACGGATAACTCTTTGATTTCCGCGAGTATATTCAATGTCAACAGTGATGGGGGCAGAGTAAGTCATGTCTCGCAAGCGACATTCGTGCGGAGTGGTCGCTTTAGTCACATTGAATCCTTCTTCTACACTCGGAGTTCCCACATATGCATTCAAATATTTTACATAAAATAATGGATCGGCATCGCTCACTACCGTCTCATTTGCTTGAACAATTTTTTTTATTTCGACATTTATAAAGTAATTAAACGAATCAATATGTTGTTTTACTAAGCCTTTGACTTGTAAAAATGCAGGAACCAACTTTTCCTTGTCCTGAAATTTAAAAAAATACAAACCGTCATTTTTTTACAATAATTCTATTCGTAGTTTTAAAAAGTGTCTTAAGAAGATATTTATTTCAATAAAAACGAAAGCATTTGTTGACTTGAATTAGTGATTACCTTTAGTGGTATTCCTTTGCGGTACTTGTCCTTGGAATTCATCCATTCTCCCATTGTTCACAAGTAGAAAGACCACCAGAATAAATTCATATACTACCGGATAACCTCAACTTCAACTGTCACTCAGTGTTGTCATGATTCATTCTCGCATGCTCAAATATAAATTAATTTTAATAATCTGAATAAATTAATATATGCCTCAAAAAATATAACTATTATTCTTCCAGGAACAAATTCGTGCATCACGGAATTATCATTAGAATTGATCCAATGAAACCTGTACAACATTTTAATTATAAAAAACAAAAAGGTATTGATTTGAACAGGGTTGGATTGAGAATAAAATATTGATCATTGAAATTATTGTTTATTTTAAATATTATGGTATAAAAATCACATCATTATTATAGTTGTAATAATTTAAGTGCTCGAATCCAAAAAGCTGAATTCACTTGACCTATTTGAATTATCTTCGACAGCAGACATATTCCTGTTTCCAAAAATATGATTAAAGCAACCTTTAATGCAAATCCAACAAACCCACGTGAAGAAAAGTATGAATATTGAAAACAAAAGATTGCGACCAGTGAAAGAATAGATAATGAAACATATTATCGCTGTCCAAAAAATAATCTTGTGCGATGCAAAACTTCTTAATGAAATTCTTGGAGGCAGTACTTCTGTTAAAAGCACTCTAGAATTATATTCGTTTTTGGAATAATGATGAATTTTCAATGGTTTCTTAACAATTTCTTTACTAATAGACCCAATCAAATCTTGTCTTTCCCAGAGTTTCCTTAGTTCTTGACCATACTAAAAATATGCAATAATAATATTTATATGTTAATTGCTTTAAATATTAGCTGTTTATTTTTACAATTCTCACCAGATCATTTATTTTGGTAGAAATACATCTGCTTAATTTCACCAAAAATCCATTTTCAAAAGATTTTATAGGTTCTAAGTCTGGATCACCCAAATATTTTATATTGTTTAACCTTTCCTTTGCCTTTAATAAAATAATTATTTTTAATATACAATTGTAAATAAGAATGTAAATTAAATTATACCTTATTTGGTGACAACATGGCATTTCTTCGAGAACAAGTATCGTTGGAGATATTCGATAATCTCACTTCATCAGGGCCGTCAGATCTTTCCGATATACTTAACTGAATATAAATTTTCACATTATTAACTATACTAAGAACACGGATAAAGTAAATTCATCATTAAATTGACTCACTGAAAATATTTCAGCCAGTTGTAGAGCTGACGAATTTAAATAGAGTGGCACTCTTTTCAACTCTTCAAAAGGGACATCGTCTGAGTCACTTTCGCCGATTAGAAAACTAATCAAACTATTCAAAATTCCTATCAAAAAATGTTAGTATTGATTATCAACCAGGCACTTATACATATAACCATATAAAAAAACCAACCTTTTTTGTGTTTGGAAAATTGAGTTTCTCTAATACGAATATTTTCATTAACTACTCTAAGTGCATGCTGTGCCAACAACATCAACTCGCAAGCATATTGGCGACTTCCAAATAATTGTAATCTTCGACCTTGAAGAAAATTGGTTAAGTCAGTTACTGAACTCTTGGAATGAAAACCCGCTGAGGTATTTTGAATGCTGCTACTACAAACATATAAATTTTCATTAGACAATATACAATGTCAGCAATAATTTTATATGTTATAGTAATAACTCACCTTTCATTGATTAAATTGTTATTGGTGACATTTAGCATTATGTCATTTGAATCACTTTCCAAGACAATACTGCTTTCCGCTTCTTTTAACAGCAGTACTAAATTGTTTTGAGAAAATACCTAAAATTGAAATGTCTCATTGAGTACCAGAATATAAATACAAATTAGTAATTAATACACACTTTAGTTAGTCTATAAAGCATAATGGCATTTTTTGGTACTGTCAAATCTAGCCGCAAAAAGCGTGGCATTACAAGTTGAAATATCTCAGTATACGCCGGTAAATTCTCAGAAATAAACGGAAGGAATGATCTGTCGACTGCTGGTGTTCTGTGAATATCTTCAGCTATAGGATCAGTGCTAAAAGTACATAATTGATTTAATTCAAACTGGGTTATGTGTTACTGTTATATTGGAATAAGTGTAATGCCTGAATTTATCTTCTTTGATGTTGGCATATCGCCAAGGCTGAATAAAACTGAACCATAATTCCAAAACTAATCTGAAAGAAGAATCCAATGGCCAAGTTTGCATTAAATGTTGGATGTGATGAAATGCTCGAGGGGCCAACATTGCCGTGGTTATACGCCGAAGTTCTCCTAAACTCGTCATATCTGTGGCAGCGCTCAGTGCAAAATAGTGACACTGCTTTACGAGTAACCGAGTAATGCGCACATGCTCACTCGCTGGATAGCTATTCTAAAATCATTTCAAACAATTAGTAATCAATTTAAAGCATTGGCAATAAAATTTCTTAAACAGACTCTTGCATTTTGAGGATTTTCAGGTGAAATTGCTGTTTGAACGGTTTTATTCAACCAAACATCTATAAAAACTTGCAAAACGGTTTCAGAACGCCACATTTCTCCTCGCGGATGGAGTTGTGTGCTTGTACTAGTTATTCCAGCATTCACTGCTATTTCGTGACAAGTAAAAAGAGATGGGAATTGAGACTGCCTAAAACTTTAAATTACACAATTTTTATAACCAGTGCAGTGCACCGAGTAAATCAATTATCCGAATACAAACCTATTTACAGTCTGAATAGGAGACACAACGGGAGTTTTCCCAGTATAATAAGGAATGTACGGCAGCACTGGGCAGTTAGGATCGCTCGGTAGGAAATGAAGCAGGTAATCACACGCCAATGTATAATACAGCGTATTCCAATTTTCCCAACCACTTTTTGTGTATGATGAATTACACAAATGAATGGCGAAATGAAAAATATAAAAATCAAAAGGATCTGATTTGCATATATTAAGAAAAAATACAGTGATAAATAAATATTTTTTTATATTGATTAAAATAAACCAATTTTAATTTACTATAATAGTTTAAAAAAGGATACTTAAATTTAGAGACACAATATGTCTATTTTGAGGTTCAAATACCAGTGTATCTAAATAAAATTTGGGAATTCGTTTACTCTGTAACATTTCATAAAGATCTATCTGGAAAAACATCAATAGGATATAGTATTAAAATTCATAGTTTCCCATTTAATATCTATATAGCGAAGAAAATACTCACAGGAAGCACACGAACCGGAAGAGTATATTTGGTTTGAGGATCTCCTGTCAGTTTGTAAATCATCTTGAACAGTCCACCGGAGGGGGATAAGAAATCGTGTAAGAGTCTAAACTCAAAGGGGTTTTTCTCTCGAGTGAGAACCCGCAATCCCCAGTCCTCAGACATTCCTCCATTGCCGAAGATGCTATTTACAATTTCAGGAAAAACACTCTGCAACTCTTTATAGGGTATCTGTTCCGAGAGAGAATTCAAGTGGAAGAGTCTATTCTGCAAGGGATACCGCAACACGCTTTGCACTCGAATCTACGAAATTGTAAACATAAATACGATGGTCTATAAATTAATAATGTTCTGGTAGTGGGGTCTCTGTCGGATATTAATTATCAACC
>JAGTTH010000289.1:0-53207 GCA_022606485.1 Agraylea sexmaculata | reverse complement strand
TTTGTTAGTAAATATTATTGTTTCAGTTTTACTCTCGTTGAGTTTTAATTTCCAGCGAGAGTAATACTGTGTTAGTAGGTCTGCAGATGCTTGGAGGCGTCTACGAATTGTGTCTAATCTGTAAGATGATGTGAATATAGCGGTGTCATCCGCGTAAAGAGCTAAGGAGCAATTATGAGGAATAGGGATGTCATGGATGAAGAGATTGAAAAGATAAGGAGCGATAATACTTCTTTGCGGAACTCCCGCAAGGATTGGATGCTGTACAGATTTAACATTGTTAATATCTACTGAGAATTTTCTGTTAGTAAGATAAGATTGAATAACTTTGGTGAGATATGGTGGAGTGTTAGTGTTAATTAGTTTGTGAATGATACCATCAAACCAGACTACATCAAAAGCTTTGGCAAAGTCCAGGAAAATCATTCCCGTACTTTTTTATTATTAAAATTTCCTCTAACATGCTGTGAGATTCTTGTTAGTTGTGAAGTGGTACAATGGCCCGGTCTAAATCTGAATGATAGGACGATAGCTACTGGGAAGGGATTTGTCTTTACCAGGTTTAAATATAGGGACTACTTTGGCTGCTTTCCAATTATCTGGAAAATATCAAAGAATAAGACACGAGTTAAATATTTTAACCAAACAATCAAGAGCCTTTTGTGGTAAGTGTTTAATAAGAGTGTTGTTAATGTTGTCGTGTCCTGGTGATTTTTTATGTTTTGAGTTTTGAATAATATCAGAGATTTCAGATAGAGTTACCTCGTCAATCTCACATTCAGAATAGTTGTGAAGATTCCTAATTGACTTAGTAACTGCTTGTTCTGTGAGGCTATCTGTAGTGTCATTATGTGTCAATGTGTGTGCTTTAACGAATGTTTCAGCGATGAGATCAACTTTCTCCTGAGCCTTGTAAATAATTTTATTACAGTCTTCGCTCCTGAGTGGAGGGATAAAGGATGTTTTTCTAGTCATCGACTTACACATCTGCCAAAGTGAGTTATTTTGTGTTTTGCGAGACCTTATCTTCTGTTCCCAGGATTCATTTTTATGAATTTTAATTTTATGTTTAATTTCTAAAATTAGCGCATTTATGACAGATTTGAGTTTACAATTTCTTTTCTTTCGCCACTGATTCATTAATCTATTTTTTACATGAATTAAGTCCACAATTTCAGATGGAAGTTTGTTCTTAAAAGTATTGTTAATGGTTTTAACAGGAATATATAAGGCAGCGGCGTTCTTAATAGAATCTGTGAGTGTAGTGATTGCATTGTCAACGTGAAATGTGTTGTTAGTGTCGAATTTAAGTGTAACGTTATTGTTAATATGAGTTTTGTAAGCGTTCCAATTAGCCGTCTCATAACTAAAGAAGGTTTTTTGGGTGATTTTGTAATTTCCGCCGATGTTAAATACAATAGGGAGATGATCGGAGGAAAGTGACTGTATTACGTCAACTTCGGTGAGAGAAGGACAACCCCTAACCACTGCAATATCAAGGATGGATGGATATCCTTTGGGTGGGAAATGCGTTGGACTTTCGGGGAAAAGGATACGAAAGTCTTTTTTATCACAATATTCTCTTAGTAAACGGCCATCCTTATTTCCGCGAATACAGTGCCAAAAGTGTTTTTACAATTAAGATCACCAGCAATTATAACATCCTTACCGAGAGACATAATTTTGTGGATATCATCTTGACAAATTTCTATTTTGGGTGGCTTATAAACCGAGGCAATAATGTGAGTTTTATTATTAATAGATACACTAATTGCTATTACCTCAATTGAGTTAGTTTTACGAATTACAACTTTCGAATGACATATAGAGTCTTTCATCACGATTAAAACACCACCGCCTGTTTTGCAAACTCGATCGTTGCGATGTATTACAAAACCTGGTCTTCTCAGAATTATATTTGTATTTAGAAACGTTTCACTTATCAATGCAATGTCAACACTTTCTCTTAACATAAAGTCAATCATTTCGTCGAATTTATTTGAAATTCCCCGGGAGTTCCAAGCAACAATCTTAATATTAGAACAGTGACTAACCTTAGACATTATCAAGCGATGCGGCGAGCTCCATGATGAGATATATCCTTTCATTCTTTGTCTGACATGTCTTTAGCTTCCGTTGAAGCTCTTGAACCTTCAATACAAGAGTCATCAGGTCTCCTATCGGCATATCAGCGCTAGAGATTGGGGCGGTAATGTTCTTCGCAGTAGATGTGGTGGTGGGACCTTGGGCAATCTGTGCCCATGACAGGTCAGTCACGTGATGAGATGTGGACGGGGAGATGACCTGGGCGGCCATTGGTCCACGAGCAACCTGGGACCAGGAGCGTCCGTTGACGATGTTCGGGGCGGCACTGGTGCACGCTGGGTGGCCGGTCTCGCAGCTGGCAGCTTGGGGGTAGATCTTAATTTGATCTGCTTCTGTCTGTCAGGGCAATCTTTATAATTTGCAGTGTGGTCCCCTCCGCAATTGCAGCATCTTGCGGGGGAAGTGGCATCCTTTATGCATGTGGAAGTCTGGTGATCGCCGCCACATTTCACGCATTTGAATGCGTTGTTGCAGTTGGATGCTGCGTGTCCCCACTGTTGACAACGGAAACATTGCGTGATAAAATTTCTCCCAAGAGAGTATTTTTCAATTGTCACTCTACAGTGACAGATATTAGTAGTATTTTTGAAGTCACTCATATTTGTCTCATTGCTGAGATTTATTAAATATAGGGGTGACTTCGTAATGGAGCCATTTTTTCCTTTCATTAGGAACACGTCTATTATTTTAAATCCTTTGTCGCTAAGGTCCTGCTTGATTTCCTCTACAGGAAGCAGAGGCAGGCCTCGTATGACAGATTTTTTAGGTCTGTCACATTCTAACGTAAAGGTGAAAAATTCCTTGTTTAATGATTTCAGGCCCGCTTTAAGGGCTCTGAAATCAGTGATATTGCTGGTTTGGACTCTGACTTGTCCGTTTGGTTTATAATGTAGTTGGAATTTATTGATGAATTTCTTGACAATCGTCAAGTTTTCACCGTGCCCTGAAGATTTGAGATATAACGGGGGAGGTTTTTTGACATCCTTATCGGATGACAAAATTACCTCCCCCAGCGACTTACAGTGGTTTTGTTTTGGAATGGAAGTAGGAGTAGTAGGTCTTGGACGTTTGATCAGGTTCTTTGGTAAAAGAAACCCATCGATCGTCGTTTGAGCCATTACGTTTACGAGTTAACTAATGAGTATATGTTACTATGATAAGGAGCGATGGTACCTGATAATAATGGTGAAGTGGATTTTGGCGGCGTTGCGGCAAGCTCGTTATCAGGAGAGGTCGCAGGGCGGCAGACCGGTTTGGTAGTTGCGACACTTGTGTACTTGACACTTTCGAATTTGCTTAACCATGCAAGGAGCACTTCAATATACGTGTGTACAAGACGGCTGTCTGGACGTAACTGATTTTTATAGATATATATAGTACACATGGTATACTTTCTGATAAAATACTTTAAAGGGAGGTAGGGTATTTATTACCCTTAATTTTAAATCAAAGATAAAATAACTGATATAACAGTTTACACCTAATAATATGTCGAGACGTTTATTTCAGATGATAATGAAAATCGGCTGTTATTAAATAATAAAATAAATCATTGTATTCAAGACAAAAAAACATTTCTGTTGATTTTTTATTAAAATTCTATATTTTTCAATAATATTCTCACTTATTAAAGTGTTTAACCTTTTAAAATGTTATTGCGAAATAAATAACGTGAATGTGATGAAAGATGAATCGTGGTCCAATATTGTGGTGCAATAACCCACTGAAAGCCAAACGATATTTATTTGCTGGGATTGTTCTGTTTTTTTTTCATAGCTATCAAATCAAGTCTGTCACATAAATATATGGCCAATCCGAGCCGATATTGAAAACAATTCATCAAGACTGAAATCAAATCAGCCAACCTGTGGACCATCACTCAAATCCAATTGCCAATATCTACTCTTTGAAAAAATGCCTGAAAAGGAGACAGATTTGTAAAAAACATAATCTCTCACCCAATTATTCATAATTTGAATATACCAACGGTTGTTTTTTTTTTAATTTTAATTAGAAGCAATTAAATAAATTTTATTGAGGGAGCAAAATTTTTCAATTGTTTGATTTTTATTGTATATTTTTTTATTCTTGTCTAGTGTTCTATTTGAATTTTTAGTTAATACGAGTTAATTTATATTGGGTTAGGTTTTTAATTTATAGCGTGTTTAATTAGCAAAGATTCCGATTGGAACGTCACATACCGACGACGTAACATTGACGTATTGAAGATGTAACGAATATATGAAAAGCATAATTTATATAGAGAGCTTAGGAAGAACTTGAGGAAGTTTGTGGAATATTTTGATAATTTAATCAAAATTTTGGGGAGAATTGAATAACGTCACATTACTTCGAGTTTAAGTTGTGAAGTCATTGATATGTCTTCACTACGTTGTCAATACGTCAATAGTTCGTCATCGATACACTATAATGTGACAGGGCATATTTTTATATAATATTTTAAAAATATGAATAATCTCATGTACACATAATAGCTTTTTAGAAGTCAACGATGGGGATATATATATATATATAGTAGAGCTTTAGTTTTCAGTTGTTATAAATCCGATAGGAATAATCAAACCGGTCGTTATTGTCACATAAAAAAGCAATAACATCAATTCTCTCATTTCGGTGTGAAATGTAGCTTTTGAGTTATTCAGAGGACAAATTCGAGTACGTGTGTACATGTTTTGGAAACATTATTTTTCATTTGAAAAGGATTTACCGTTTTGCACTGCAAATGAAAATAAACACTCTCCCACAGTGATCTGTAAATGGGCGACAGGTAATATTTTTTTTATATATAAATAATTCAGTATATTTTTTAAATGTATACAAGTATTTCTTATCCGCAGATTCTTATGTCTCACCGGGACTCATAGTACTCAACTCGTAGTGTGACCATAATTTACTACTATTTTTTTAATCTAAGTCAATTTAATGTATCGTAAGTATGTAAAAGTAGGGTTGGAGGACAGTGCACATGTGAAAATTTAATATTCAATATTTACGAGCAATAATGGCGACCGAGTGGGCAACGACCATCGACTTCCTGGGCGGATTTCCTCCAACATATACACAGGTTGTACACAAGAATACACACCATAGCCTACAATATAGCCCTGACATGAAATGCACTTTTAATTGCACCACCATGTGTTGTTTGTTGGTGGTTTGTGTGGCTTGAAAAATAGGTAACATCACTAATAAAACCAACGGACCGACACTTTTAATATTATAATTTATTCGACACAATATTATATAATTTAATCGATGAGCAAAAGTCGTCGTAGGCTACAAGCTACGACCCGTAGCGTAGTCGCAGCTTCCATACAAAGAGTTTAGAGGTGACTAAATTTCAATGGGTTGTTAAATATGCTGTCCTACATTTAATAATCTTAACTAATTATAACGCAAATGTATATATATATATATATATATATATATATATATATATATATATATATATATATATATATATATATATATATATATATATATATATATATATATATATATATATATATATATATATATTGCAATAATGTCCTAGTGTTATAATTAACGCTAAAATATTAAATGATGAAATGAAAACAAGACAAAACTATATGTTTACACCAAAATATTCAATAAAAATAAAAAAACAATAATAATTAATATGAAAAAGGAATTTCCCTCCAAAACTGAATAAAATTGGGATACAGAAATTATTATCATGCCTGAGTTTAGAGTATAATGAAGATGACTTTATAATTCGACTTTAATTGATTGAGTTTAAAAATTGCCAACCATTTAATGATTTATTTTCCATCTTAAAAATTTATATATGTATATTATTTACAAATGTAAAAATAAATAATATTGTAAAGGATATGCCTTTACAATATTATCTATATATAATGGTTAATACTCAAAAACAGTTTGTTGGGTAAAACTAAATTTTCAAATGATATGATTTTTGGAATATAATATCTACATTTGAAATGTTATATATAATTATAGAAAAGTTCACGATAGTAAAAATAAATCAGTTTACTCGCAACATGTAAATGGTGAGTACGTAATGATGACTATATACACATTAAATTGTTTTTTATTAATCGATATTATGAGAATTTATTTGTTACTGTCATTGATCCATATATTTTATTTTAAATTTAGGGTACTTACATAAGTCGTTTTATTTGTTTTTTAATTGATATTGATCGTTTTAAGGCAATATATAACGTAAGCTCAATACATACAGAGTATGATGAAGCAGATTTTAGTATCTTTATTAATGAGAAGGGCATTGATCGGCAAAATCGTAGCACATTATGTATTTTATGGACGGATAATCTAAAGCAGATACATAATAACAATATTATTACAAAGTTTATGGACAGAAGCTGCACTGTGGTCAGAAACTTAGAGCCTAAAATCAATACTATTACAGATGTTACAGTGATCAAGGGACTTATTAATTTATTCATAGCTTTAGCAAAGGTCAACTTATACTTACTGCTGTTACTGATTCAAGAATTCAACATTTAGTTCTTGGTAAACAGCCATAACTTTCAGAAACTGCACAAAACGAATATTTTGATTGAAATTTTAATTAAAAGCTTAGCAAGTAATTCAGTAATGAAATTGCAACAACAACTCAGTTTGAATTTCAGCTCTGGGAACTGACACAGAGGTTCAACTTTAGACCAGCTTAGTTAAATGGTAATTGCCGAATAGAAACACATCCAAATAGTATTACACAATAAATTTATTTAAAAAATCACGTGAGTAATGTTTATTAGTTAAATTGAAACATTTATTTATTTTGGATTGGAGTTGGATTTACGGCATCCCCTCAATTTCTCTAATAATATTTTTTTATACCCGGTAAATTAAAAACCGTATCCTGCAAATACTAGAGAGGATCTAATAATGAATGGAAAAAAATTAAAGATTTTTTCAATATGAATAAATTTCTACAATGGTTGAAAATACAACACACTTTTTATATGGGTATAAATATTCTCTACCCTACTTTGGGAAATTTGTATGTAATTTTGCAAAAAAAATGCACTTAACATTATCAGGTGAACATATTTTTTACAAATTGTATTTTTTTTTCAAACCAATCTTCTTGTTAAGTACGGTTATATAAGCTTACAAATATAGATTATTATTTCAAAAATTAAAGATTAAAAACCTAGTCATAAGATCACATGGTTAACAAATTACTTTAAAAATATCTAAAATGTACAAATAAATAACAGCCTGTTTGAGTTAAACTTGTAAAATCAATGTTTCTTGGAAGCATTTCTCGAGTATGTGATATTTGTCTTGATCGTTTGAACTTTTATCAAGGGAACATTTATTAAGATGCTTTTAAAATAATTATATTTACTGTTTATAAGCTTGCATTTAATAGTAAAAAATAGATTAAATGGGTGATTTGCAGAGTAACAAGATGTAGCTATTCTACGAGCGCTAAAAGAGGCTGTAAATCTTAACGAGTCCTTTAGTAGAGCCGACAATTTATTCGCTAACTTGTCACCAACAAGAAACAATGCCGACGATTATCATTCTTCCCGGGTCCTGGATACGGGAATTATTGTTGTTTATTTCATTAAGAGGCCGGTGTCGAACGAAGCCTTAGATAAGGAATAAATACCCGCAGCTAAGGGAGTTTCTTTGATAAATTGTTCACCACCGTCACAATACAATATTGTGTTCAACTAAAATACAATTTGAACATTCCGTTAGGATCGCCGTCATATATTAAATTAATAACATTTCTTATAAAACTAAAAAATATAAGATATATTAGGAAAGCTATGGCGTGTCAGATGAGGCATTACAACATTAAGTTTAAATCGCAAAAGTGGCCAAAATCACTCCAATAAAATATAATGAATAACCATGTATTAATCCTCCATCTTAAATATATCACATATTTAAAAAAACTCTCATTTTACAAATATTTTTAGTCATAAATATACTTATTTGAAAATATCAAATAGAAATCTTGATTTCTCTTTAAAGATAACAAATCAAAATAACACAAAAAAATACACTTTGTCTTTTTGGTATTATTTAAAAAAAATCCATAAAGACGAAATATTGCACCAGTGTTTTGGGATTAACACTTTAAATTACCCATTTTTCCATTGAGCTACCGAATCGGTTTATCTTTTTGGATTTTGGAGCTTTAATCTAGGAGATTTGGGTTTGAATTCCAAATGTGTTGTTTTTTTTTGAGATTATACCAATGTGATACATGTCTACAATGTGTATTTTTTTTCTACAGTATGGAATTAATAATTTTATTGACAATCTTGACAAATATATTATTAAAAGAAATTGAATTAAAATATTTATAGTTGGATATTATAAAAAATAATTGAAATACTATTATACACGTATACCATACTGAATTAAATTGATATAATAGAATTTTTTTTTTATTATACAATTTCTTTATTCAATATAATTTGCGTACAATGTTTTGATACATTATGATTGGTTGTTACAATGTTAAGTTTATAGACTTAGTCTTTTACTTATTTTAATACGGAGTATAATTAATTGATATTTAAAATAATTAATAAGTCATAACATAATTTATGGGAAAAAATACAAAAACCCACTGATATAATAGAATATTAAATAAATAAAGGACTCGAACCTGCATCTTTATGGATTAATCTCAGACTGCTCTTTTAACTAATTGAGCTAAGAGACCTATTGTTACACTCATAAATAAAAAAAATAGGAAGTTATCTTGTGAATCCCGTTTGGTTTAGATAAAATAATTTGATAATAAATGCTTGACTGTTTTAAGAACTATTCTTCCGGATATCAAATCATCAAAAATAACTGTCATACCTTATAAATATATAATAGTTTATTAAATATGATGAAACAATGCATCGAGGTGAGGTTAAACAGAGTCTATAATAGGATTGTTCCAGTGTGGCAATATCACGAAGCCTAATGGACGCCATAACTTGTGATCAAGCCAATTGTGGATGGTCTTAGCAAAGCTTCATTACACTTCTATCCAACCTTAAAGTGTCCGATCATCTGCTTTTATAACATTTAAAGCACCTCTTTCATTCCCTAATACCTACAATTTATCCACAGGCCTACTTTTGAACACTTCACCGACCAAACAAAGAAAGCCGATTATTCAACATCGTTAAAGCCTTTCTCTACACTAAAACGCTTTCTAATTAAAGTTCATCTCGAATGATATCAAATGCAATTACCAATTATATGAATAAGTGACAATATGCACACTCACTTCAAATTTAATATGCCCAATTAAATTTAAAATATTCAATGAATTTATGTAAAATAGTTAATACAAGCCGAATGTTAGTTTAAAACTATAATATAAATTACAGTTTGAATTTTATATTGACTGATAATACAATACATGTTAGGAATAAAGACTCAGTATATAAATCTTTTTACCTATAACTAACATGAGAATCATCATTTTTATTTGACATCAAGCCATAAAAAGAATGGAAAAAATACCAAACCCATTTACAATTATTTCACTTTAAAGAAATGGTTTCAAGTAAGCGTTTATCGCGAATCAAGCATTTTTCGACTCTTGATAGTTTTTTAGTTATATTTTTTCAATCTAAGTTTACAAATTATCTTAATTACAATATTTGAAGCTAGCTTATTTTTTATTTAATTCTTATCTTAATAAAAATGTCTATTCTTCTGTCTTTAACTAACTGAATTGTTTTACTCTTTATCCAAATTTTTAGAATTATGACCATTCTTAAAATTAGTATATTTAAATGTCTTAATTTGAAATAACAAGTCACTTCTCAAATTCTTCATTAATTATTTAAAAAGAGCAAATGATATTCAATAATTTGGCCAATGAATTGGGTTGAAATTTATTCAGTATTAGTCTCAGATAAATAATCTATTCTACTGGAAAATCATTGTCAATAAACCAACGTTTGAATGTTAAATTCGACAAATAATAATGTGACTAATATTGTCTTATAAAATACAAGTCTTTGTTAATTATTATCCATCGTCGAAATCTCTCCCGAGGGACAAAGCTTAACGATGTTCCGGTAGACTTTTCTCACGGTGAGAAAAAAAATCTAATTAAAAACTCAAGCTATGATAAACGTGCTTAAAATGGAATAATAATAAATTCAACAAGAATATTTTAAATACAACGAATAATTCATGAAATATCTTTATTTTACATATTGCTGTTGGCAATTTTCCGGTCTGCAAAGCACCAGGAAGTGATATTTTCGGGAGAAATGTCATAAAATATACATAAATATTTTAGTAAGAGGCTTACAGTGGAACCTGTTGGCACAAAAATGTGAAGATAAAAGTAATACCCAAAGTGGATATTAGACTAGTCTTGTAATCAGATTACAGACATTCGCCACTTGTTGTTCGAACACTTTACCCATAAATACTACCCTTTGTTAATGGGCCTTATCGTTATTTTTAGCAAACACTACTAACCCATAAAATATTTCATAATAGCGATATTAAGACCACAAATACTCACACATGATAATTGATCCACACTAATACGAGACTACGATTTTGCTACGACTACCTCGTAGTAAATCTCTATACATATTTTTACTTTCAGCTTAACAATTCATCAACGAGTTCGGACAGACTTCAGATCTCTCCTGAAAGATTTTCAGGTCTGTAAGCGAGAAAGTTTGTAACGACCTCAAACAATCACCAACGGAGCCATTATGCTAAAAACGACTTGTGGCAAACTAAGAATCTGACATTTTCAAACAACAATTTGAATCTATTATATTTAGAACAATAAGCTCCCTTCCGATTTGTAGCAATTATTTATATAACAAGGAAATTAATTACATTTGTTTATAAAACCGTCTTTAAATCTTTTATAGGATATATACGAACATATATTTATCAACAATACCTATATGTAAAATAACAATGTTTAAGAAATAGTATTTAAAAAATAATTGGCCGTACGTTTATTAATTTATTTATGACAAATCATAAAACATGAAATATACTCGTGGTTTCTAAGATACTTATCGGTTGTATGAAATGCTTGTTTTATTATATTAATTGTTTATCCAGGATTCGAATGAGACAGACATGATTTACTCAGTTATGAAATTCCACGAAACCCCAAAACAAATTAAAATCATATTCTTTAAAATTATTTAGCAATACGCAGAAAAATACACTGCAATGCGTCTTCATATTTAGTTTTCATTGAAAATCGGTTATTTGTATTGTACAATCATCTAATTAACAAACTTATAATAATGTTTTAATAATCAGACCTATTACAAGTGGGTGTGATGAAGTATTTTGACGAATTCGAGCTCTGCAACGATTTCCTTTATTATTGTATTATTTTAACTCTCTAATATTTATACAAAAAAAAATTAAATCTACATTTATCAACATCATACATATGATACATCAAATATTATATAATATTCATTGGATAAACCATAGTTGAATGCAAATAAAAAAAAAAGAATTTGATTTAATATTATTAGTTTGTATGATTGTTCTGTTAATATCCAAAAATTCAAATAAAATAACACATTTTACCAAATAATAAAATTGTCAGCAATGAAAACCTGTTTTTTCACCCACTTATATTTATCAGTCATCTAATATTATATTCATGGGACAAACAATAAAGCAATATTATATTATAATGTTACAAGATTGTTTTGTTCATAAATTTTCCAACATAATAAAAATGTAAGCAGTGCAGTGCTCTATAATTGTGAGCAATTGAAAACCTTCTATTTCACCCTCTTGGCTGAAGGTTTGAGACCATTTCTGTATGCTTAATAATATACACACTATTTTTTTAATAAGGGTTTTTTCTAACGTTTGAACAAGGTGTCCAATTTTGGTAATTAAAATCTGTATCTCAATGTGTTTAATATGCTTTTAACTATCCGGTGATGTAAAGTATTATCCCAAGCTGTTTATGAAAATTGGGGTTGGAAATAAGAAGGGGTTGGTTATAATAGTGTGCGAGGTGGTGATATTATATGGTGTGAAGAGTCTAGTACATGCTTTGGCTAAATTCCAAGCCCTCTAGTATGAGATGACCCTCCTCGATTTATTAGACCCTTGCTAATGGGCCAACTAAACCAAATATTAAGCAGTCTTCATACTAAAACTGACCCAAGCTCCAAAACCAAATATTCCACATAAAACGAATACAACGCTTAATTTGAAGGCTTCGCGATAAACGAGACTCTTATTCTTTTACCACCCATTCGCTCCTTTATCGCTCTAATATGAGCTTGTTCTTTTGCTTCGTTTCCCCCATAAGTATCTTTTATGTTTTCATATTAAATAATAATATTTAAAAAACAATATCATCATTCAATTATAGCACTTGAAATTGAAATCGATCGTTTTCGATTTAATTTTGAACGACGGGTAACTTTAATACGTGGAGCAAGAAGTCAAATTTGAAATCAAAACATTTCCCATGGACAGGAACAAACAAATAACAGCCCCCAGCAGACCTCGATCGATGATTGTTTGATTTGAAAGCTGATTTGAATATTCATGGACTCGTTTATTTATTCCAGCCTGACCTCTGAAAGAACTTTTCTCTCAGTCCGCGGATAAACTTTGATTACTCATTAATTATTTATATCCCCTATCCATTTTTTACACATATCTGAAGCACATTCAAATATTCATTGATATTCAAGAAAAACACAGTAAATTTTTAGATAATTTTATTATTAATTATTTTAAGATGATACCACTGTACTGCAAGTTTAAAGAGTGCTTTTATTTAATGTTATCTTTATAGCTAGGCTTGAGTTATATCATACAATAAAATATGATTTAATTCTACATAAGCAGATGTTGCTTCTATTGAAAAAAGAATATTATTTTGTGTATTGTGATGCTTTAAAATAATAAAAAAAATTACGCCCTGAAGAGCTTTATTGTTTTTTTTGAGAGGGTTTTTTATACACAACAACGTGTTAATTGTTTGTCAATGATCTTAACTATTGATAGTTATACAAGTCACCGACAGAGCGGCTCTGTCCGAATCGCCTCAGTATTTACTTTACAATACAGGAAATCAGAGTAAACTTGTATCAAGACGATCGATCGGGATTTTATTAATATTATTCCCGTTCTCCCAGTCGTAATAACCGATTAAATCAATTTAAAAATTAATTTATTATTAATTATTAATATTAATATTACCTAGTTATATGTGTAAGTCTACTTTTAATTAATTAAATTATTGTAAGTCTACTTTTATTAATAAAATAGTGATTGAATCACCAAATATAGTTATGTATCTATAATTGTGGTAAATGAGCAGCACGAATCCCACATTTTTATAATTTTATTTCATAGATATAACTGCAATAAAATTCAGTGAGGCACATTTACCTCAAAAAATATATACCCTTATAAATTAATAATATTAAAAAAATTGTATTTCTTATCCAAATTTATTATAAGGGTATGTGTTTGTTTAAAATATGATAAAAAATAACTCGATTCACAAAACATTTACATTACAAAATTTAATATTTATACAAACTCACGTTTTAAATGGCACGAAAGCAACATTTCAGAGGGTTAAACATAACATAACAAATCGGAATTACTCCAAGGGGTAGTAAAAATATGGCGCTGGCTAACGCGTGGAATTAATTTAGAATTAAAAAAAAACGACGAAGGGAACATTTGTTATACGTGCATCTATTTTAAATGTATATAATGCATCCCCATACATATGTTTATCCCTCCTGTGACACGAAGTACAAGTTGGACTGAATTAAAATTTCAAGCTGTGAAGCAGGTCGAATTCGTTTTATTGTGGTATACTTTGTGCGATGAATTTAAACGGCAATGTGCAGTTTGGGAATTTATAAAACTAATATATTCTTAAAACTATGTGGGCTTTTATTTCATCAATAAAACAAGAGTTGCTTGAACTTGTACCTGGGCACTTCGTAAATTGAGGAAGGATGTACAAAACATCGTGGATATAGGTTCTATTCACGCTCGAATTGATTAAATATAATTAATAAAAAAAATACTCTGATTTCCTGGATTACAAAGTGAATATTGGGGCACTCATTCGATCTGGTTTAAAAAAAGCATACAATTAAAACCAAAATATTGTAGTGTTAAAAACTACCGCGTTTGGTAAAATTATTGTTGTAATGTAATGTAATTCAATGAAATAATGGGTAAATATTATATATGAAGCATTCAGTTCCATAAACCAAAGTCAACATTGTCTTATTTCAGGTTAAATGAATATTTTACAGGAGAGACAAAAAACTTATTCAGTCTGCCTTAAAGCTGCACATTTTTTAAACCATAATTATTTTTTGTTAACCTTTATATTTGCATAAGACTTCTCAACGTTGGATTTATGAAAAAAAAGGTTAGGGTGTTACGAATAAGATATTTTCCAAATTATAATATAATGTTTTTTTTTATTGAATAAAATTATCTTTGAGTTACTCAGTCTGCAAATAAAGCCGACGATTTATTAATATTTTTAATGAAATTAAATATTATAAAAGAATGGAAATAAATCGTTATGTTAATTATAAGATAAATTTGAAAATTTTTAAACGAATTACAGTCTAATTATAAAAAATCTATATTATTCCCATGAGTTGTATATTAAATTTTTTAAATAATGAAAAAAAAATACACCATGTTTAGTTTGTGAAATTTTATTCTCAAATATCAGGATTGAGAAGGGTGGGTTTTTTACTACCCATATCAGCGTCATCTTTATTTGAACACACAATTAAAATAGTAATTTTTAAAATCTTCACAGTTTCTTGTTCATAACCAATCATAGTATATGGAAATGTTCTATGAAGAAGAAGTAGATACATACATTCTTATCTAGGTTAGGTTATACCAAATGTTGATGTGATCATATAAAACGGATGTGCCCTCGTATTTTCCTCCACCACGTCTAATTTATTCAATTTTTAAGACACAGACAGGCTTTAGATATCAATTCGTGGGGCGTGCGTTTTGTAGCTTTTATACAATACCTCATTTCTTTATGAAGATCGTATATATTCAGAGAAACGACCACACATAAGTCATCATTGAATGCGCTATGCTAAAAATATGTACCATCTTATATGACAAAAAAAATTACCATCCATTCATAATAACTAATTTAGCAGCCACTTGCTTAAAAATATTATATTTTTTTATTACATTATTCCCTCCGGAATATATTTAAAATGTTTCTTATTACAGATAGATGTAGATTATAAGCATGGAAAGTGTGTTATTAAGTTTTAAGCATAATACTTTGTAATTGTTTTTGTTAATGTAGAGTCTATTCTTGTTATTGTTTATTAATCCTGATATCTGTAAATGAGTTTTTTATTTTTTTCCCATACTGTTTATTATTTAATATTAAACATCTCTAATGTCACATAACAATAAAATTCTCATGTTAGTTATAAGATTTTTTGTATTATATGAACAATGTAAAATTCAAAAGAAATTGTAATATATAGAAATTGGGTTAACAACTAATATTTTTAGGTAATTACAAGCTCATTCAATAATTTTGTCTATGTTCGTTTTATCCCAAGATTTCCACAAATGCAACAAAACATTTCAATCATTACATGTAAAAAAATATAATTAATTAAAAAATACTTCAATTTGAAATTGTTGAATCTGGTAATCACGTGGTTCGTGGTAAATTCAAAGTCATTCTCTAAAGTACAATAAATTAAATATTTTTGTTAAACAAGTTAGAATAAGTCACTTCGAAAATCCTTATAAATTTATTTTTATTTTAATCAGATAATGCATTTCTATGAAGAACAATAGATCTAGTTTATACAAAGAATAACAATAAAACCCAATAAAAAATTTACACTGCATCGATCAATTGAACATAAAATTTGGAGATTGCTTCTTTTTATACCATATGTGTTATTTTTTCTGTCGAATTGTAAATTGTATGTAAATGTAAATAAACGATAAATTATAATACTTTTAATGTATTTACATAAAACAAGCAACAAATACAATTTATTGATATAAAATAATTCCAATACATCTCCTAATTTCACTGAGGTGTTTATAATATATATAATGGCCTAAAGTGTGTGGTGGACTTAGTAATTTTTCGAATGTATGGAAAAATATTTCTTAATATATCATATTTGGGTATATAAATATAAAAAGTGTGTACCAATTAAATATAATACACATTCCAAATTGAGAAATATTATTAAAAAATATTTTTTAAAAAATGAGCCGCCTTCTGGCCCAGTGGTTAGTTTGACGGATTCTCGGATGAGTAAGACTCTCGGGTTTGATCCACTGAAGTCATTTAGTAGATCTACTATATATGAAAGAATCATTGCTGTGTGGTGGCCTGGAAAACCATATATTATACTCCCGTAAATGCGAAGATGGCCTGGCCAACCCCTTACAAGGAACTCCCGTCAATAGAGAAGGTTTCACGGTATTTTTTCCTTGGTTTTTATTAATATTAATGAATCGAAATATAGTTTGTTAGGCTATAAAGGTCACGTAGTGAGTCGCTTTGCATATGTATATATGTCGAAGGTAGTGGAGATTCTAGCCGATTTGCGAGGCTGAAGCATGTGCTCGTAATGCGTACTACGTGATGAGATCCTCTTCCCTTTTATTAATACCAACACGAATTATGCAATCATCACTCACTTTTACAACCCCTAATATGCTGAATATTATAAATAATACAACGCCAACCAGATATCGCACAATTGTACAACGCGCTTTGACGTGCATTTTAAACGAAGCCAAAATATGAATGTGTATTAATCTTCAATGCGCCAGTGTAAATCAACCCTTAAGAAAAATAAAAACAATCTTTTTTATTGTATTTGTAGAATATTACAAGCCTCAATAACTTTCTTTAACCGATTGCGATTGAAAATATTTATTTATTTTTATACAGGGTGGACTTCAACTATTTGAAAATATTTTAGAGGGTGGTAGGGTATCGCAAAATATAGGTAAAAAACTATTTCCTGCTTTTGGAATAGAGTTTGGGCTGCCATATGGGCCTTTTGCTGTTTCTGTAAAGTACACAGTAGTGTATGTCGCGTCTGTATTGTGACTGAATTTAGTATTATTGTTCACTTATTCTTGCGATACCCTACCATCCCCTAAAATATTCTCAGTTAATCTACCCTGTATGATATACGCCTTATTAGGGTATTTTTCAATAATAACTACAACAAATAAAGAGATGAGAAGAGGATTTAGATATTGTTAATAGTTTAAAATTTACTACTATATATATTTTTATTAAAATTTAACGAATTTAATAGTTTAAGGATTTAAAGATATCCACATGGACTCAACAAATCTTCCCAATCTATTTATACATTTTTTTTTAAATCTGTTGATTCGAGATTTCAGGCTTATATTAGTTCTATACACACAATATTTTATAACCTTTGTTTGAGGATTTCTCTCAAAGATTAAAGCGCAACCACAATCACAAAAATTCAAATTGCTTGTAGTAATGAAAATTTTTTTTTATAAAATAAATGTTCTCATAATCTCACGAGCTTATAGATAACAACAAAACGATACTTCGAGCAATCTTATTTCCTTAATAAATGGTTTCATAGGCGTACGTCTCTGTAAACGCACACGGTAAAGACGTTAGTTAAAGGACAGATTGGTTAAAGCCTAAGGCATTTATCACCCAAAATCTACATGTGACTGCCGCACTGTAGTTATGTATTTAAATTGACACTTAAATATGCATAGTCTTATATACCAGGCATGGGGTAAACTTTAATTAAAATATAACATTATATTATTTAATAAAATACCCTCTAAAAATGCAAAAAAATATTTGTTCGTATTATGGCATATGTCAGGGCTCGTTCCAGGATAAAGGAAAATGGAGCTGGAAGCTTAATTTCATTTAATATTTTGCTCTCACAATTTCAATAATAGTGTTGACGTTCCGCAGATAAATGCAAAGGGGATGCAAATTTTACGCAGAGTCCGGCGCCAACAAAACGAATTATTTAATTTGAATTTCAAAAATGACATCCATTTCCCAAGAAAAGAATGTCCCTATCAACTCAACCTTCTTTATCGTTTACCTATCAACATCTCTACATCTCAAAAACAGACATAATACAATCTGATCTAATCAAAATCAACCCCAGATGCTTTAAATCCGAGAAATTTTCCCCAGCTTTCAAACAAATCATACTCAATAATAGACACTATATATTTCCTGGCTTATTTCTTGAGCAGAGCCCTATTGGTGACCTTAGACAGCTGTAATCCTTAAAAAAATATCTACCTTATATACTTATCTTATCACCTTTAATTTATGATAGTTTTGCGGATTGACCAATCACTAAGGTTGGTAAATGAGGTTAGGTTAGTTCGGCTCTGAGAATGTGAAAATTTGCTCTACAAACATTAAAAATAAGTAAAAGTATTAATTCCCTCGGGATGTACACACACAACAAAATAAAAATATATCAACCCTTTCCCAAAATAAATAATACGGAATATTTACTCCACGGAATGCTATTTTAATATGAACGAAAATATCATTTCATAAAAAAAATCTTCAACTGAAAATTGTGTAATATTTCACCGGAGAATACATTTTCAGAAAAAAACAGTCTCGTTTGACTTTATTGAATGTTTTCGGCTTTAAAAAAAATTAACATTTAATAAATCTGGGTTGTATATACCTACAAGTTTAATAATCCGGTCAAACTTTTCACTTGTACGATGATTAAATACTGACCGCACAAACTGAAACTTCGACCGCAAATATTAATTATTGAATTTGTGTTTCAAAAGTTTAAGATTTATAATTTTGTGTATTCTGGGCGTGTTTAATATCTGGCTGATTTTATTGGTGGAAGGTATCGCGAAATAGCTTCGGAGGATTTTTATTGAAAGTTGGCATCTTTCCAAAGATAAAATTGCACTTTTAATATGCGCATCACCTACGAATACTACCACTGTTATCATTATAACGTAATTATCTAACATGAAAACATTATTCTACTCGTCTTTATTCTGTGGATTTTTCTCAAGTTAATAAAATATTGAGGTATAAAAAAATATTCAAAGTGTAAGGCATAATTTCAATAATTTGACAGTGGAATCGAATTTTTTTTCAATAAATAACAACTTAATCGTACTTAAATGTTAATAAACAACATTTTGGCTATATTATCAATATATTTCAAGTAAAATCAATTAAGCAATTAGCATTCAAATCTTGCGATGAATGGTAAAAAAGCACGTCCACCATTGAGCAATTCCATAGTCTATATTAGGTTATATTAACTTAAATGTAATAAAAAGAAGTATTTTTTGAAATTTTATTAAAAGAATATCAAATTACAGCAGTCATCTAAAAATTAATGAAAACCTTCACATGTAGTTTTTTGTAATAATTCCCATATACTTACTCAATTATATATATTTTTTGTAATAATTTCCACTCATAAAAATAAAATATTTTATAAATTACTTTGAAAACAACTTTTATAATATGGAATTCTACTCAGAAATTAACACGCCTAATAATTTATTATTTAAATATTATAATACAATATTTTATGTACTACAAAAAAATTATTGACTAAAAAAATTAAATCCTACCATTTTTATCATATTGAATGAAAAGTAAAAGATATAATACATAAATAAAATTTAATTGGTTATCTGTAATCAATTTCGCTATAAAAAATATATTTTTTTGTATAAGTTTTTTCTTATATAAATTATGTTCAATACATTTCACTCATACTGCCATTTTTTCAATAAATATTACGCAGAGCTTTTACAGGAAGTGAGTGTTTTATGTGACCTTTAAATCTATTTCAGTCTGGTATTTTGTTTGAATCACTGCCAAATATTATTAACAGAACATTAAGGAAGCTTTTCATATTATTCCTTCATACAGAACACATTATTCGTCCAAATGTAAAAGGGAGTGTCTTGTTTCCGACGATATATTCAAGTCTGAAATATTTGTTTTAAAGAAAAACTCTGGATTGGAAGTCCGCAAAAGTTTTATTTCAGCACATAATAAATATAGTGACCCTGGGTAAAACTAAGGGTAGAACACCTTACATTTCCGTTTACCACAATTCCGGCTTTTATCTGCACCAATTTACGCGATGCTTAAACTTATAGCCTTTTTGCCCTACTCAGCTTTTTATCGCCAATTTATAGCCAATCAAGTGAATATCATTGGTTGGTTTAAACTTTTATATTATTTAGTGGTAAATAGCCTTAAACTCTTCAGTGGCCAATAATTTCCCTGAGCTATAACCAGCATAATAGTCCAAAAAATAAAATTCATCGTCTTGATTCAGGTTAACTCTGATTTCCTGTATTGTAAGGTAAATACTGATAATTAAGTCGGTGACTTGTGTAACTAGTAATAGTTGAGATCACCGACAGACAATTAATTAACACGTTGTTGTTTCTAAAAATCCTTTTCCAAAAAAAGCTCCTTGGGGCATGAATAAATCAATAAATAATTCTGTCTGAATAGAATTCGCACATTTTAATGAGGGAATAATAAAAACTAATTTCATAGTTTGGTGGATATCAAATAAATTTTCTAAAATAATAATAAGCTACTCATATAAAATATCGATCTAACAAAAGCTGTCGTTTTCAGAACAAGCTGTGTATTTATTAATATTTTTGCGGTACCTCTCAAATATAATTAACTTATTATTTAATATTAAATAACTGTATTATTTTAGTACATTATTAATTTACTTTCCAAGATTCCTTTAAATGATTGTAAAATAATATTAAATCTACGCATATTTATTTTATTGAATATTTTTGTAAAGAATGTGTATATTAGATAGAAAATGAAATACATTATTTTTATTTATTTTGAACAATTAAAAATAAAGCATTTTTAAAAAATATTAAAAAAATATGCTAAAGTTCATTTGAAAACCTTTTAATATTGTCTTGGAATTTGTATATGTATTGTTTAAATTAAATGGTGTTTTTCAAAAATCCGTCTAAAAAATGTGCAATAAATCGATACCTTTTCTTCAAAAAAATTTTTTTCTTGTATGGATATCAAAGGCGCCCAGCAGAGCTTAAACCCCCTCCCACAACAAGCAATCGTCAATATCAAATATTTACATAATATAGATATATGTATAATGTAGAAAATAGACCACAATAAATGATTTTTTGCCTTCTTTCGTTGGATTTTTTTTTAAATACTTATAATTTCGATAATCCGACAGTCAGCGGTTCAGCATATATGTCAGATTATCAAAACTATAATGTATTTATTTAAAATTTTAGTGCAATAACATTGGCGACTATTACTGCAGTGTGAAAATGGTGCAATGATGCTGAAGAGAAATCAGATGCAGCTACACTAATATATTGTATTAAAAGCATTACATTATAAATAATATGAAATTCAATATCGAACTCGTTTTAAACCAATAAAATTTGTGAAATAATATTATAATATGTTGTAGGATTAAAATTATTTATTTACAATTTACTTTTCAAACGGTACGCTTATTTACTATTGATAAAAATAACGGTTTGGGCAAATGTTCATTTCTACCATTTTGATTGGACATACATTGTTAATGTGACGTTTAGATCAGTTTTGGTCTAAGCAATGTGAAAACATTTCCGCTGAGTATATTAGTAAAGGAACAAATATATTATGGCTACTGAAACTGATCTAAACGTCACATAACCAAGATGGCGCGCAATCAAAATGTAGCGGGGTTTTCGCTTCACCCGGTTTTTTTTCATTTTGCCGAATAGTAATTTACTTATTAATATATCCGAATACTAAGATATGTATCTTTATATTAATTGAAAAATAAAATGTTTTGAACTCTTTTCTCGTTTTAAGGCCGCACGTATTTATTATAAAGAAATTATTTCAAAATTCTACTCTTTTATTTCTTTGAAGAAAGGTTTCAATAGCACATTATATTTGAAAATAATATGTGTGTGAAGATTATTTTTTTAATAAATTTGTATTCTTTATGTTTGAAAGGCCTTTTGTGCGCGAACTTGAAATTTCAATGACAAAAAGTCGCTGACATTTGTTAAAATAATATATTCTTTGATATTTAAATTTTTGATAAATCCTTTTCAATTCTACGTCTAGGTTTTTATTAAGAACATTTTTGTACATATTTGATTTTAGGATAATTAAGCTTAAGTTGAAATTTGTAAAATGCCCTTGCAAATAAACGAGGTCAAGACGGATGAAAACGAAGGTAGAAAAAAATACAAATTTCATCAGCGTAACGCTTTAAATTGGTTTGTCGAAATTAATTTAAAGTCACAATGCGGAGTTAATTTGTGACGCTTCAAGTAAATAAATTTGCGCGTCTGAATGTTGAAATAAATGAAGCCTTTGATGGAATGCGAATCTTCATTTTTCACTCTTTTCATGTCATTCTCTATTCACCCAACACAGCCCCATAGATTCTATACACTTTTCTTACATAAGAACAATACAGAAAAGGGTTGACACCGGTTAGATTAAGCAATACTATATAAAGGAATCGGCGACGATTTTACCCTAAAGGAAATTCACCACAAGCTGAAACCTAAACAAAAGCTAAAAAATGAGATCACACTTTTTGGGTCATTCAAGTTTGCTTTGATTTATTATAAATATAAATCTCGTGTCCATTTTCGTATTTTTGGATATTGAAATTCATAATTTACAAGATTCATTTTAAGTGTCAATTTATTCTTGAGAGTTTATTTGGATAAAAAATATACTTACTATAATACAGTTTTTTTACTCCTTCACAAATGCGTCCCTTTTAATTTTGAACAATTTTTTTTATATCAAACCCACCAATTTACAAATTTTACACTCTACATTTATTGTACATTATTTTTAATTATAATATATAGTTTTATAAAATACAAACTTCATATCAAACCCATGCCACCATAAAAAGACACAGCTTTAAAATAAAGAATAATTTAAAAGTAAATTGAATTAAATTAAAATAGGGGTATATAACAGTTCAACAAGAAACAAGTATGATTATTTTAAAATTTGTTTTTAATTGAGTTTAAGCTGAAAAATATATACATATTTGCGTGTTCATAGACGTATTTAGGATTATTTTAATTGAATATTCATATAATTTTTCACCCCAATTCAAAATAATAATGTATTACTGTCGAAATTACAAGTAACAATTTTATTTCAATTGTGGAATTCCACAATGAATTCAATACGATTAACAATTTAATTATTTATGATTTGGATCAAATAAAGGCGTATAACGGGATACGCCACTTTTATATACAATTACTTTTTCTAAATAAAATTTAAAAAATCGATACATAATATGTGTAAAAAAACTTTTGGATATTATAGTTAAATAAGCTGTTATGGTTTTTTTCGGTAACCAAAGACAATATTTGATTTTAAATGTTTTACTCGATTAATTGGAAACTGAAAATTTCAGTATATTATGTATATGCCCTTGTTAAATATTACGATGATTTTTTTAATACTTGTAATTCATAGGTGTGATTGCAAGTTTATAGTTTCATGCACTAGATTAAATATTTTCCTTTCATTGTGTTTTTGCTTTGAACTCTGCAGTATGCACTAATAGTAGGTAAGTTTAATAAACTTACCGCAATTGTTGGCACCGTTTCAACATTTTTTTATTTCATCACACGTGTGAAAAAAAATCCCACATATTTTTAAATCGAGTACAATTTTGAAAGCAAAAACAGCAGGTAATTCGTATGTTCATATAAGGAAAAGCTCCTTCTACTAACAGCCTTCTTGCTGGTAGTAAAGTTTGTCGATAAAAGAGCATCGTATCGAAATATGTGGGATTGCCACATCAAACTTCACCGTCTCTCCATATACAGACTACTTTGAGGGGCTTTTTAACACCCCCATCATACCTTATAGAATCCTTTACTCACCAAAGTGTTTCCGAATACACTTCGCCGCCATCTAAAGTTAAAGTTTATAAATATATTATCTGGAAACGTTTCCGCAAACAGGTTGCATTCCTAGTAAAATGGGAGAAATTTACTCTTATTGATATTGTTACTCTCTTGTTGAAATTTACATATCTTATCAATATACTTATATTATTACATATGCATCACGACCAGAGATGTGTCAAGGTTAAACGATTTTTATAGTATTCTATTCTAATAAATAGTTAAACGATATATAGGCTCCTTTGAATAGGCTAGAACAATGAACTTGGCAACGAATTTGCGCACCTGGGTGATCTCTTTTCCACCAATTCTGCCAACTACAGAGCTTGTTTAGGAGCGACCTAATAAATTAACATATATTTTCCACTCTATTACTCCAATCCAATTACCTCTTATTCTCCTTTGAATAGGCTACACTAATTTGGCTTAATTTTATTTAACTTAATTTTATTTTATACAAACATTTTTATATAATACTATAATTTATTTTTTATATATATACTTTTCATTTTTGTTTCAAACCTTTATTATTATCGTCTTGTCTGTAAAAGCTCTTATGATCAATTATATGCAAATAAATAAATACGGAAAAGAGACTATAATATTCGTTTGGTTTTGGGACATCATTGTGAACCATATTTCAGTAGTGTAGGAATTTAAAAATATACTTGTTTCATATGTTTGTAGAGAAAAAGTCAGATCAAACCGAACATATATTATAACTTATCATGAACCGCTTCGATTATAAAATAATAATTTTATATTTAAATCAAAAGAATGGGGAACGGGAAAACGGGAAACGGTGGGATTCGAATTTATGACCACGATTTTATTTAGTATCCGCCTCGAATGGGTAGATTTTAATGTGTGATTATTTATTATACAAAAAAGATACAAGATACAAAAAAAATATATCAGACTGCAATATTGCAACAGGCGCTATGGCGAGACCGCAGTCCTAAAGGAAAATAAAAATTACACACATGTATGGAAATAATAATAAATACTATACGTAAAAATAATTGGCTTTAAAAATATTATACAAGAATTTATTAATACATTTGAATCTTTATGAAAATACCGCTTTTTATTTATGAAATTTGCATAAAAAAGGGCTTTTTAGGCGATAAAAACAATTTTAAAAGAATATACACAGGCTTAAATAGGCCCTTGGAGAGTATTTAAACGCATTATATTTGATTGATGAACCACTTCTTCCGACGTATAACTAAATGAACTAGCTATTAAATATTTTAATATGAAATCTGAAAGCTCCAGTGTCGACAATGTGACAACATCTGTTGAAATAATTAATAGGTTTGTCGGTGTAAGTTTTTCATGGTTCATAAAGCTTGAGCTTTTATCCAGGTCGATTCACTTTGAGTCTACCTTTACGAGTTTTCATTGTCTGACCGCATTTCTATGGAGACCATTGCATTCTGACAAAATAAATACAATCCCTTTGATGATCCCACATTGAAGGACCTTAGAGCTCTAACACCATAGCATCGTAGTACTACTGAAGTAGATTAAAAGCTTTCTATCTTACCATTTTATGTTTATATTTATATAAGACATCATTTAATTAAAAAAATCACATTCATTATATGTCAAAGTCTATTCTTACATTCACAATTATATAAAGCTTATATGTTTGCCTATACCTTAGATGAGTATTTAAATCTTGCAACTAACCAAATTGAAAAGCTCAACTGCCATATGAAAAAATACGTTAATATTTTTTATAAATAAAAATAACATAAGTACTTACAATGCTTAAAGAGCATCACAATCGTTTTCTTGAAAAAAATTGTCTTAAATTATACGTATTATTTATAAAATTAACTTTATAAGGACAATTTTTCAAGAATAAATTATTTTTTACGCCATGTGGTTTTTTTATAGAAACAAGTAACAATAACAATAAAACAATGCAAGAATTAAAGATTTATATAATTAAAATAAAATACAACATAATGTCATGTTTTCTTTCTACTAATATTTTTTTAAATATATTTTATGAAACCTAACTTATATATAATATTTACTAATTTCCAGCATTGAATTCGACATATCAAATATTTTGGAGTTACGGAGTCTAAAAGGAAAGTCGAGTATAATATAAATTAGTTAGTTTAAGGATGTACATATATTGAATCTTGAGATTTAAAAAATAATTAAATTAAAATTCCCCAATATGTACGAATCTTTGATCTTGTATATTTTTTCTCTGTTCTTAGTGGCAATTAATTCATACAAAATTGGGATGATTTTATTAGTATAATTCTTTGGAATTACTTTCAATCAAAAGAGGATAAATTGATTTATAAATTCGGTATCCATATTTTATACAAACGATATCGGAAACAAAGTGTGTTTGGTAGAAGAACACTTTGTGAATTAGAAACCAAAGCCTTCAATTTAATTCAACCTTGAGTGAAACCTCAACGTATCCCGTGACTAATTAAAAACACCTCTCCATTCCTCCCTAAAATAACCACAGATGGAATTCGAATCAAAGACAAAACTATTACACTAAGTACTCCAGCCTTTACATCTGAAACATGCCTTTTGAACGGCCCTATTATTGTACGTACTACAAAACGACAGAATATTCAATTATCAAGTAATACATTTAAGGGGCTATTAAAACAGAATGACAGTTTACAAGAAGATATTATATTTCAGCCTGAAATAATGAGGTTTTTTATCTTAATATCTTATTGAATTATTTGGTACGAACACATAGGTTTGACTTATTTATACAACTTGGGTTACAATCAGTTACTAAGAGCCACTTGGCGTAAAAATGCATATTTTTTAGATTTTGTCATATTTATAATGCTACGTAAAAAGTGGTAAGCAAAGGAAGCTTCGTTGAAGCAGTAGGCCATGTTTTTATTAGCAAAGCCTTCTTCTGGCCTGGTCATAAAAAATAACGACTTCACCTGGCAGAAATATTACATAGTTCCACCTGCATACTACAAAAGTGAGTTATGAGTGTGAAAAGTGACAAGTGTCATTACCACACACAGTTTAATTCACAAAATAAACAAATATATGGCCAAATGCTCTCAGACCAACTGAAAGCCACGCCACAATTTTGACATAAAAAATTACGAGTAGTTTGTTTCCAAATTAATTTTAATACTTTGAGTTTGATGGGTATCTGGAAGAGATTTCTATTCTGATAATTTATTTCAATTAAATTTTTATCCATAAAAATCACTAGTTAACTGGTCTGGCCTTATAATGGCCTGATCTGTTGTGGCACTTGTGCTTTATTTTTTTTTCACCATTTGTTAACTATACCAAGCTTAATACATACTCATACATTTTTATATTATTGGTATTTTAAAATCATTTTTATAAAATTTGTATCTATTTTTTATGTTTACACACAACCATTATATAAAAAATTAAATATCAATAATACTATGCATACGGGTCAAAATTGTGTTTTTAAGAATATTTTTTAAAAAAAATTTTAGTACTAGTTACCCAGGTCATTGACTTAATAATTTAGAATTTACCTTACAATACAGTTTATCAGAGTAAACTTGAATAAAGACGAAATCTGAATTAACTGAAAATTTACAGTCTTTTTTATAATATCAATAAATATTTTGATGTGTCCCAGATATGTGTGAAAAATGGATAGGCGATAGATAAATAATCGCCTCAGTATTTATTTTATAATCCAAGAAATCAGAGTTACCCTAGATCAGGACGATTGATCGGGATTTTATTTATATTATTCCCGATCTATCACTCGTATTTGAACCTACGAACACAGCTGGTTTTCATCAAAAATAAATAACAAATATGGTTAACCATTAATCCCGGCTCAGTATTAAGCCTTCATTTACATTTCTGACCATTGAATTAATTTAATTGATTCAGTTTGGTATTGCTTAATGTTAATTTTTTCACTATCAATATTAATTTATTTATTTTACGCCCCAAGGACCTTTTTTAGAGGGGTTTTTAGACACAACAACGTGTTAATTAATTGTCTGTCGGTGATCTTAACTATTACTAGTTACACAGGTTACCTACTAAATAATCAGTATTTACCTTACGATACAGGAAATCAGAGTACACCTGGACCAAGATTATCGATCGGGATTTTAATTATAAGGAATAAAATATTAAAAAAAATACCTACATATGTAGGTAAAATTTTATGAGTAATCTATCCATCATTGTAATACAAGCCTATCCTGATTTCCCGGATTGTATGTTAAATTTATATTAATCAACCCAAAATAGCAACATCCCTTAAAATCATTTAACTACGTAAAATATATTACAGAAATATTAATTTATTTTTTATATAAGAAGAATTTTGGTTTTTAAACACAACAGTGTGTCAATTAATTATCTGTCAGTGATCTTAACTATTACTAGTTACACAGGTCATCGACTTAATAATCAGTATTTACCTTACAATACAGGAAACCAGAGTAAACCTGGATCAAGACGATCCTCCAAGCTATCACGCTTGTTTATCATCATTTTTTTATTTTAAAATATTTCAATTAGTATATTTGTTTTGCAAATGAATAAGGTAACAGTGTATTTAGTGTGCAAATAGTCGTGGAGTTGTATAACAAGCATGAGTAGAGCGGAAGTGGTCAAGTGTGAAAAATGACTGCACCACTCTATATTCCATACAAACACACATTACATCATATTATTAATATGTATTATATGGGGTATGTATTATTATGATGGTGTGGAGTATGGAGCATGTACTACGGACATATGCATACACCATGAACTACGATCCTGCACCCACATTAGCCTTTACCGCATATACCAATGTTCCGCCAACCAACCGCTCACCTATCGACTCTAAAATATTTACATACTAAATATATCCAATTATCCTCTATATGAGTTTTATTCACTCTTATTCATAGCTAATGGTCAATTTAATAAAATCCTAGAAACACCATACGGAACTCCTATCAAGGTATTATTTTTTTGACAATTTCTAAATACTATTTACATACTAAAACATGTTGTAAATACTCAATTTGGTACATAAACTGCTAAAATTTAGATTTGTCTTTGTAAATAAAGAAAATTGATAAAGCAATTCACATTATATAGTTAACCGCTTCTGTGTCAAGAGCGAGATAACTCGCATTTTTGGCCGTGCTTGGCAGGCCGGTCATAGAAAGAGAGCGAGTATTGTCGCTCTTCCTTGAGCCTCTGTATCATACATATTTGCCGTTATATTATTAATTTAAAATATGGAACACACAGAGGCGCATTGAATAAATTATTTAAGTCATATAAATATCCTTTCAGATGTTATGTTTATAATTTATAAAAATAAGATTTAAAAATTATGTATTTTAATTAAAAATTCTTGGCCTGCTGTGCACAGTTACACTTCTACCTACCGGCACTCAAAAGGTTTACCTTTACTCTTATTGTTTTTCTTTTTCTATTTTATTGTGCAAATGCAATTAATTGTGTTTAAAAAAATATATTTTGACATGTTTCTTTATGTTTTATCTTTCTCTCATTCTTTTTATGTCCAATTTTGTTTGATCACAATTTTTTTTTATTCCTGCGTATAACCTCATTAACTTAATTATTTTACATTACATATGTATCACATGAGTACCTTAAAATTCAGAAAATCCGTGTGAACCTAGATCGAGACGATCAGGATTTTATTAAAATTAATCCCGATTTTCCAGTCGCCATTAGGATATAACCTAATTAATAAGTTGGGTTTCAACCCATACCCACGTTATATTTATTTTACATATAAATACATTTATTATTATATCATAGTGCAGTACTACTAGAGCATTACGGGGGATCCCAAGTCGCCGTGATGATAGTGCAGCACTCGTCAGTTGGAATATGAAAGAAGAGGAAAGAAAAAAACCAATTAAAAAATAAGAAATACACAAAAATATGGTAAAATGTAAAAGGTTTGAGTAAGATAAAGATAAACATTTGTGCACGCTCTCCGTAAACAGATATAATATGTAGTGAATTGTAAGTCCTGACCTATTATAATGTTAAAAGAAATTATTTCTTTATATATAAAAAATATTCACAAACCATTCCTTTGTCTATTTTTAGTATTAAATTTCACAACGTTACTATTCAAAATGTATGATATATGAGTGGCGTTACTTTATGAGCTCGCTTCGTATGACATATGAACCTGGAAGAAAGCAGCACCGGATAGGCTTCAGTGGGGTTCTGGTGACAAATTGGTCAGATTGACCTGAATTATATTACCTTATCGGAAAAGATGATGGCAAATCGAGACTATCCCATTGCCATAATGGACAAATCAGAAGACCGCAGAAACAAAGACCAAACCTATGAACAATGCCAAACCAACGAGATTTAAATCGCATTTCTAACAATAAAGGTCTGTTCAAATTTATATGAATCGCCGACCAATGAGACTTTTATTATCCATATATATTATTATGTATTTTACTGGGCTTATCTTTGAAAAATACACATTGAGCTTTTTAAGATTACTTCTGATATCAAAATTTGTCCTACACGTGTTCAAATAATATTATAGTAAAGAAGCACATGTCCGAATAACAAACAGCTTTAAATATATAAAATTTTCGAACACCAGGTCCAAGTTTTAGCTCCTCCGCCACTTTCTAACTTTTTGAACTTTAATCCTACTCGATTTGGCCCTGTTTTAAATTCCTGTATAACTTATTGTATCCCTGATCACGTCAAAGGCATCGAAAAATATCTGTACGAAAATGTTTTTTAATAAAATCCAAGCCTCCCCTTCAAAACTGTATTTGGATTTTTTTCCTGCTGCTTTTTATGGTCAACAAATTTTGCAGTCTGACAGTTAAAGATAATGTGAGAAAATTCCTGGATATTGTTACCGCTTATGTAATAAATGTATTTTTATTGTTATTTTAATATAATTTATGAGTACTATTATAAACGAATCTACTAAAAAAATCTTTCATTGAATATTAATTAACTTTTGTTGATATTATTCATGTAATTGAGATTGCCTATATTAAAGCGCTTCGATTAATTTCGTCTGTTTTTTTCAAGAATTTTATATCACAAGTTCCTTAATTGCTGAACTTACCTGTCTTTCATTTTTATAATAAAAAATATATATTGGGCAGTATGTTTTATGCAGGATTTTAGGAATTTTCTTTCACTACCCACTATTTACTGTACGGGCGTTGAAATGTCAAAGTTTGTTTTCTATCGTCGAAAGTTAAACCAAGCGAATATTTTCAAGTGGACCGTGTTTTAAAGGATTTCGTATTTGAAAATAATAATTATCGAAAATACCGCCTTCAAGCTTTTCCCTTTGATTTATAACCACCCGTTGCCTTTCGTACAATGGATATTTTCGAATCTAAAATATATATGATTCCATTCAATTTGATTAATTAACGAATATTTATAGTTATCAATGGCGCTCCAAATAATAATAAATGTAAATTTAGACGAAGGGATTAAATTTTATAACCATTTATTTCACCATATTAAAAAAAAGGTCTTGAACAAAATCATTATTTTATACATTTATTGTTTTTCTTTAATGATAATTATAAAATAATGTGTTAAATATTTAAAAGAAACTGGGAAGAAAGAAAATGGGGTGAATGGAGACAACTTAATTACAAAATACATGAAATGATAATCATTATACTATATAATTTTTATTGTTTATTAATTTTTATATCTGTAAATTGGTTATTTATTTTTTTCCCATAATTTTATATTAAGTATCTCTTATATCACATAAAAATCTTATTCTACTGTTAGTTATAGGTAAAAATATTTATGTATATACTATATAATTCAATTTTAAAAATATTTATTTCACAATGGTAAATCATAATTTTGTAAAAGGGAAATAATAAACAATAATGCCCAAGAAGCGTGTGTATAAGAATATGGCGTTAATCGGCCAATATTATTTATTTGTCACACAAAAGGGGTTTTAATATCATTCTTCTTTTGCTAAGCGAGATGGTCTAGAAAAGGCAATAAAGCAGTTTTTATGAGGCACCGCCATTATTATTATAATAATATGGAAGAAGACACAGAATTAACGAAGCGAACGAAGACCATTATTATATTGCGATATCCGGTTAAAAGGGTTCACTTGCATAATATTTAAGCTTTTTAATAATACCATATTTTTTAATATTATTATTTAATGTGCAATCATGAACAGGAGCAACGTCGAAGGCTGTGTTTTTATTTTTCTGCACCCGATTTACGGTTAATACTGCTATAAATTACACAACATGCATTTTGCTAAGCAGGGCTTCTGATATTATTAAATTCTAGATTTTTTTTTTAAATATAATCAGTCTTATAATGCAGTTTGTTGATTATCATTAAAATATATATTTTTTAATTTTTATAAAAATATACATATATACATTATTTGTTGTTTATGAGAAAGTTAAGTATACCTTTATGTAATTTAGAACAAAAACATTATGTACATCTATGGAGATGTATGTGTTTATACTTTTTTTTATAAATAATTCACACTATTGATAATTTATAGTAGAAAATATCTTCAAAAAATATTTAAGCAATTCATTAAAATATCCTTTAAATATGTTTTATCATATACAAACATTATTTTAATGTTTTAAGATACTTGTGTAATATTTTTTATTTTATTCGTATGTAATTAAGTATTTGGTTATATTTCTTAATTTTATTTAATTGTACATTATATATAGAGTATATATATATAGTATATATATAAATATATATATATATAAATATATAAATATATATATATATATATATATATATATATATATAGTATATATATATATATATATATATATATATATATATATATATATATGGTGAGAAGTTGTACAACTGGGTTTTATTTATTATTTTAATAAGCAATAGATTGTACTCCGTAAAAAAATAAGTAAGAGTCTTAATCTTTGAACTTAATATTGTATCAAAACCTTTTAGTTAAATTATATTTAATCAAGAAATTGTATGATAAAAAAGAATTGTATTTTTCAATTATTATACACGTTTATTATTGATATGATGCCATATAAAATTTTATTATAAAAAGACTAGTTTACTCTAGTTTGTGATATAAAAATAATTTGGGTTACAATAAGTACAGATCATTTAGGGTAAAAAGGCATTTTTGAGTCAAACAACAACATTACTATCTAAATGTGTAATAACATAAAACAACCCCTCGTATATGCGATTTAAATATTTCCGTTCAAGTTGTACTAACTGATATTTATTTTTTTCGTTACTTTTAGCAGCAATGTTAGTCGAGCAAGACCATCGATATTTTATTTAGTTCCATAAAGATCGTGTATGTGTTCGCCAAGCCGTAAATTCCGGCATTCGAAGTCGATCACCGTGAACTTGTTAAGTCCCCCATTCTTGGATAGTGTTCTTTTATATGATTTGTGATGTTAGTGCTAGAGTAGTCAGGATGCTGTAATCAGATGGTTGTATGTGACTATTATTTGCGAATGGCCGACTAACACCGGAAATTAAATTTCCTTCTAAATATTACCAAGCACTGGACTGGACCTTCCACCATTATCATACTTTCATTTCACAGACTCGTGTACACATTTTGACAGAATCGCCACGTGGAAGAAAACCCTTTAAGATGTTGACATTGATGGGGTCGCCGATTATTTTTTATTTTTTTTTTTCATCGCGATTTAAAGCTATTGAAATGACGCACAGTGGAAATTTTTCATAGAACTCAATTTATTAAGAAATCCCAGAAAGAAACAGTTGAATAGCGAATTTCTTTTATTAATTACAAACGACTCGAATAAAAGAAAGCGAGTGTCTTTAATATAATTAATGCTTTAATGTAAAGAGAAAAAAAAACTTGGCTACTTTCCAAATTATTACCGTAAATATAAAAAAAAATATTCTTTTGATTATATTTCTAAATATTATTTAATTATTATCATTTACTATTTACAGGATGGACTTGAAATAACTAAGAATATTTAAGGGGGTGGTAGGGTATCGTAAGAATAATTGTTAATTTTTAAAAAAAAAACATTTTTCTTAATTAAAAATTAATAAATAATTAATATTATTAATATTGCTTTTGTGAATCGAGTTTGGGCCACTATCTTGGAATCACCTGATTTTCTGGAGTACTCAGTAGTGACTGTCATGTGTATATTGTATCTGTTATTCTTAATTAATATTATTCATTATTTTCTAATATTAATTAATTAAAAAAACCACCCCATAAATTATTCTCGGTTATTTCAAGTCCATCCTATATATTTAGTTGTTCGACATTTTATAAAAGATAAATATAAATTGCCAGTCTATTCAGTATAATGAATTTTTCTTACTTTTTGGCTCGTTATTACACAATACTTTGTGGTCATTTATCCATCTATATTTCTTAATTAGTCCTACTACCATTTTGGATTTATAATGGATAAATGAACACTACAAAAAAGAGCAGAAATAGTGAAAATATTTTTTTTAAATTTTATAGGCAATTAACAATGATAGCGGAACTTTTGCGCAACACGTATTTTAATTTTAGTATTATAAAACAAACCTATTGAAATTAGTTATTTTCGTTGGACGTTTGTCCTTAATATCAAGATTAAATGAAGGATTTCGATGTCAAATACAAGAGATTTGTAGATTGAAGTTTCTAAGTAAGAGAGAGATAGTTTGCACTTGGTTACTTCAAAGGGTTTAAGAAAAATTCTTTTACCCTTTTTAAATCTCCTCCTATTTAAGTCTTTTTGATTCTCTTTAAATAAAAATGTGTTAATAAATAATTTGAAATACTAGAACTCATTAGATTATTGTTATCCTTTACTATGTTATATTCCTGTAAGCCTATCTTTATAGTGATGTGTTATCTTATTGTCGAGCTTAATTTGCTTAGAAGGTTTGTTCGCATTAACCATAGACAAGTTGAAGCCGCTTAAATCCTACGAAAGCCTCCGCTAAACAAATATGTCAAGCAAACGGGAACACTTCCCTCAAATGAGTACAAATAAAAAGGAAAACAATAAAAATATCATTAGAATAAAAACGGCGACTATCATCTCTTGGCAGGTTGAAATATACCTTGTGACATACTTATAAAAGACATTAGTCATTTGGGTGAAATAGGCAAATACTGGAGCTTATTCGCGTGGATTCGAATCGATTTTCTAAGCCTGGTACAGAATAAATGGGCACTTTTCATGAATACCTATGAATTTTTTCATGCCGTATAAATATGTGTAAAATGTCTACCGTAATCGAATATAAATAAATCAAAGCTGTGAGACATTCAGATAAAGCGAACTTACTCGACAAGTTCTCCACCTTGAATTGAATTTAAATAGTATTAAGTACCCAATAGACTTTAATTTACGGAAACAGAAATTGAAGTGTTTGAACTCTAACTTAATAATATATATTTAATTTTATTGACTGGTTATAATTATTTAAATTAAATTTAGATATTTATATAATAATTCATTATAAAATATGACGCGTACAAATACTATGGTCATGGGTTCAAATCCGACTCAATTCAAGAAGTTTGATTTGATCGGTTATTACGACTTTTTATGACTTTTTTAAAATTAGGCATCGTGTAAATTAATATCAACATATGGCAAATAAAAAAAGTATATTGTTTAAATTGTATAATAAATAAAAAGACAAAAAAATATTTAATTCTTATTTAAATACAGAGAAATATACACTCAGATTCGAGATTACTTACCGCAAACGGCTGTGATTGGTTATATAACGATCGGTTATTACGACTGGGAGAACGGGAATAATTTTAATAAAATCCCGATCGATCGCCTTGATCCAGGTTTACTCTGATTTGCTGTATTTTAAGGTAAATACTGATTATTAAGTCGGTGACCTGTATAACTAGTAATAGTTAAGATCGCCAACAAAAAATTAACACGTCACAAAAAAAAGCTCTTCGGGGCATTAATTAATAAAACATAAAATTATTATATTTACGCCTATTACGGCATAAACCAAAAAAGCCATATAACAGTGTAATTAAATGGAAGAAAAACAACAATTTTAATGGCCTGTGTATAAAAAGTATTCCTGATTCTAATATCAAATAAATTAAGTTTATCATTTCCACTATGTGTTTGTGTGAAGTCATTTTTATTAGTATATTTTAATGAAAAATCATTATCGATTTGAGATGTGAAAGGCATCAGAAAAAGTTGATAGTTTTGAGTATTTTTTTTTAAATAAAATTTGGGAGTCATCATTAATTATTTATAAATAAATGAGTCTTCTCTCAAATTATACAGTTTTCTATTACGATTCTGTGTACAAACCCATCCGTTTAGTTTTGAACCTGTAACATTCTATTATTGATATATTAATAATACGAATTTCTCTAATTAAAGCCAAAATAGTTAAATTCGTAGTTAATACATACATAACTTCTTCCGCATTTGACAAGTTAGCGGTTTATTCAGGTTTGATGTGAAACGGTGTTGATTATGTATGTATAATCCGGAAATGTTCGTTAAGGTATTTACCGCACGAATTAAGGTGTGGATTAATTAGTAAACCTGCTAGAATATCACACAGAATTCTTAACAAGCCAAGAAAGCCAAAATTCATCCTTATTAATCAACATTAATTGTGGGTGATCAAAAATCGATTTATTTTCAAAATATGTGTAAACTTAATAATTGTTATTTTATTAAGGGTTGCACTTTCTTGTGTATCAAACAACGGGAATGTTAAGATTGTGTTTTCTTTATCGGGTTGAATAACGACTTTGTTAACTTTTACATAAGAATTAAATAGAAAGAACCACATTTTTCTTTAATGTAAACTCCGATATGTTTTATAATTCTTCGGACGCTTCTGAGAACAATTTTTATTATTCCGTTTGATCAAGTCAATCCAGTCCATGAATAAAAATAAGGCTTGTATTCGAAGTAAAGCAAATAGTGGATAATATTATTTTAATAAGAAACGGCCCAATTGTTTTAACACTATATATTTTTTCTCGTTGTTTTAAATATTTACAGTTTATACGAAAATCTAAGGAAATAGTAAAAATTAAACCTAAATACAGATGAAATCAAATCATTGTTAAGGTGTTTTAAGATTCATTAAGAATTATTATAATTGAATTTTCAAAATAAATTATTCATCCACAAATTATACAATATAAAGTTATATTTATAATAAAAAGGGTAAAGGGCCACTATTATAGTTAAAATTATCATAAACTAAATAAATAATTATCTGGCTACATTATTCACATATTTAATTTCAAATATTAAAATAAGCAATTAGCAATCAAATCTTGCGATGGATATTAAAAAATAATTTTTCTATACATACGTTATTTATGGTTGAAAATTTCCATTAATATGCAAATTCCATTTTGCATATTAATGCCATATTTGTGCTTCCATTTTATAAATAGAACTCCGAATTTTCTTCGTTAAGTATTAATTTACACATTACAAGATATTTGTGGTTGACAAAAACTGTGAAGCCCATTTAAACCCATTTGTTATTATACAAATTGTGAATTTTATGATATTCTTTATTGGGATTTTTATTACCAATGAACTTTTATCTATAGAAGCGTCATGTGTATAGTTTTCATACATAGGAACATGGCCAGCACTACTACATACGCGGGCTGTGGCCACCTGCAACACTGTAATTCCTAATCCCTAAAATCCAACACGTTCGATAATCCCACATTTGAGAGCAACCAGATTTTTCTTTTGAAAATATCATGTAATTTTTTTACATAGTGACATTCTTGGTTTTTTTAAATGAAAAAATACAGCCTTTCGGTGTTTTTTTAGTTTTAAATCCCATTAAATACTATGGTTTATTATAATTTGTTGACTTGTATTTTAAATGAATATTTATATCCATAGTATCATTTATATTGTTTTCATACATTGAAATACGGCCGGAACTACAATATGCACATTATACAAACGGGCTGTGGCTACCTGCAACATTATAGTCCATAAAATCCGACACTCGAGAGCAACAATATTTTAACTACAAAAACATTTGAAACGATCATGTAAATCGTGTATATACTGAAAGATTATTTGTCGTTGAACATATCAAGCAACTTATAATAAATCACTTTACCATATTAAGTGAAAGACGGTGTAATGTTCTACAAGTGACAGATAAACAGTACGAGCGGTAAAAGCAGCGCCTTACGAAACTTTTGGTGATAAATTCATATTTTTCTCTCATGTTTTGACGTCTTTTAAAGTATCATCGGCCATAAATATAAACATTAGATATCGCATTGCATATAAATAAGTCGTGTAGCCCGTGTATTGTACTCTGCTCTCTTATTCGATAAAGGCATAAGTGTTTCTCCCTCACTCAACACATTTATAGTGACCACTGAGAGTGGTTGTGGTAATAATATGTTAAAAAAGAAGTAGTGTTTGGTAAAAAGTGAGCCTAGATGTATTTGAGTGTATGTTTGAGTCCATATGACATGTAGTAACAATGCATTTACCCATTTTACTGTGAAATATAACTGAAGATATGAAGAGAGATGTTTACAGTATAATGTTTGTCAGGTAACTCATGTTTTTGGATACTTGATACACTTGAACTAACCACGCATTTAGCCACTCATGCGATACCTTATATTTATATCTATGATTATCGAAACCTATATTGTATAATACATGTAAATAAGCTTGTTGGTGATCTTCGTGATTTCGGAAAGTAATATAAATAATCATTTGTATGTTTATAGCGAGCTTATCCGACGAACTAGCAATATATTTGGGTGCAAGACTTTAAAATTGTTTCAGTACATAGTATATTTGGGGATAAAACGGAATAGAAAGTTATAAATAAGGCTTCGAGGATATAAAATAAGTGGATCATGGACGAGCATTACACACGAGCGTGGTCGGCAAGCCAATGCTATTTTTTGTAAGAGATTCACACAGAGAAACAGACCCAATTGAAAAGTCAACCTTCATAACGAACCTTTCAGACGATCGGAAATTCAACAAATATCTAAATATACTGTACATGATGTTTTAGCTACGAAAATCAACAACGCTGATAAATATGCGCAATTAAATGAATAACAAACAGTTTACTTTTACTATGATTAAGGCGCATTTATGACGCATCAGTGATGTGCCAAAGTTTTACGAATATTATAGTATTCTTATTAATCTACTCACATGTCATAATGATTAATACTACTGTCTTTATATCGCTTCATTGCACTTCACTGAGAAAAATATACAGAAAAGAGATAAAACTACAATATTCGTTTGACTTTGGCACATCTCTGTATGGAGTGCCTATAAGTAAATTGTTGGAATCGTGTCATCTGGTATCGAGGAGTTATTTTTTTAACCAATGAAATGATTTTAGCGCACGTGCTGTTTGTTTACACATACTTTAAATATTGCTGGAATTGATGGTATATTATTTTTATTAAACACAATACGACGAACGTCAATAAATCGGTCTTTACTCGAAAACAGCAATAATGAGAATATATTATTAGTTCAAAATAAATAGATAATAAACACTATTATAACCAATAAAATGCTTTTAAAGCATGTGTTGTTTGTTTACTCACACTTTACACATTTGAATAATATTTTTATTAGCGTGGGTTTTAGACACAATACGACAAACAAATAAAAATTGCTCTTTACTCGATGTGAGTAATCAAAAACAACAACAAATGAGAATATATCATAAGCTCGAAACTAATAAATATTTAAGACGCGTGCCGCAATAGACAGGGCCAATCTTTCGAAAAAGTGTTATAAATCAATTGATTGCAAATAAAAAACCATAACTTTCGATTGACGTAGCTTAATATTTACAAAAACCATCCTCTGTCTGTTTTTTAGCAATTTTTAAAGTAAAGTGATGATGTTTTTGTTATTATAAATTGATGGGTTATTAACAAATAAATCGTTTGTTTTAGTTAAATATATAGCTTAACTCTTAATGGTCTTGATTAATTGTAACATATGTTTCATTTATTTATAAAGATATGATAACTTGATGAAATATTTGTTTTTTCATTTCCTTGTAAAATCATTGAAATGAAATCAATTCCTTCCCATATGAATACATTGAGCCGATTCAATTTTTCGTTCGTAAATACCTGATTCCAAATAATTATTCCATTAACTGATTTTGGTCTCCGATGGCGTTATTTGGGGCACCATGTTGCTTGATGGTGGTCAAAGTTTAAATAGGGTTGGTTTCCCATGGTGTGATAGTATTGTGTGGCTGATGATGATAGTCGGTGATTGAAGGGGTGATCAGAGTGCACAACATGTATCTGGAATTAGTAACGCTTCATGGCCAGTCATCATCAATACTATCACTATTAAACAAACTACTACTTATGTATAAAAATTAAATAAAATATTCAATATATCCAATCAAGTCCTAGAATGACCTAGTGCTAACCTAACAAAAAAATTATATATTCAGGGTTAATGGAGAGTTGGTAAGGTGTAATAATGCTATTTTTTATTTAACATACATAATATATTACAATTTCTTTATTACGCATAAGTTTTTACAGTGGTTGATAGAACAATACATCTTTGAAAATAGTCTTAGGTGTACAGAGTGTTTACATCTTTTTACCTATAACTAACATGAGAATGTTTTATTTAAATTTGATATGAGTAATAGTATGTAATTATAGAAAGAATGGGAAAAAAAATAAAAACCCACTTACACATTTGAAGATTAATAAATAATAACAATGATAAAAGCAATATTAACAAAACAGTTACAAAATATAATGCTTAAAAAGTAAATAACAATTTGTTTGGGTAAAACCAAATTTGTGTTGAGTGGATTATTAGAAATTCAATTTTTTTTTTTAAATAATATCAGTTTTGGAAGTCCATAGGTAAAATGAACTTAGGTTTCCTCGAGGCATATTTGGTTTTATTTACATGTCTTATGATTGGGTTAGTCGGGAAGTTAGTCATTTTAGTGTAATGTTTTTTATTCAAATCTGCGATATTTGCTTTGATCATTTTTAATTTAATGTCCTCGTGGACTTCTTTAAGAAATGTGCCAGGTTCAAGATCTAAGGCCATCTTAAGACACTTGTTTTGGACAGTTTGAATTTTATTGATATGAGTTTGTTCCGCAGTTAATATACATTACGTTCTGTTGTAATAAATTATTATTTAACTTCATAATTGCTTCATACATACATAAATTGTGACATGTGAAGGCGCTTTTTAAATATTTATCACGAGACTATATTGCTAATTGTTTATTTGATTAAAATTAAAATATATTGAAAATATTGTCAGATCATTGGTATTTGTTAATTGAAAAAATAATTTAACATTTGCGGGATAAACGGATTTCGATACCAAATTGAAACGTGTTCAAAATAAAACAAAACAAATTTTATTAAATACCTAAGTAATTATTAAAGTTCATGTTGATAATTGGGTATGGAAACATTGGGTGATATTATTAACAATCAGTAACAAGAAATTATATATAACTTTTGATAATTATTAAATTGTTTAATTATATTTTTCCAATCAAATATTGCAATTTAGGTTTAAGAGAATTCGTTACAATCAAACCTCGGAGAGAATATTTTGTGCATCGTTAAATATTATTAATATTTTTATATTTATGCATTAAAAGGGGCAATTCAGATACGAAATTTCCATATAAAGCCTGCCAAACGATTAAATATTCAACATATCTTTGTATCATATTATAAATTATTTTGTTATGATTATCTAACACCATATTAAAAGTCTTTAAATTATTTAAAGACCATTATAAATGTAAGGAATCCAGCTGTTGTTTTGAATAATAATTGCGTATGAATGCTGAGGTGGTTTATTTAGTATATGAGGTGAATGTAACCAGCAGAGAGGTGACATAACACAAATCACCTTAGTTATAGGTCTCTCATAGTTAGTTTAGTTTAGATACTATTATATATAACATGAATATATTTGTCCATGTACAAGTAGCAAACAACCTGGATGTGTGTAAAGTACCTCAAAGTACCACTACTGTCTCTAGAGTATCGACTAAGCATTATATTCATGAATAACAACTATGACACTCTAATAAGTACATATATCTTCATATTTTTAAATGGGTTTTTATTTTTTTAACATTCTTTCTATAATTCAATACTATTATTCATGTCAAATTTAAATAAAACATTATCATGTTAGTTATAGGTACAAAGATTTATATACTCTGTACACCTAAGACTATTTCCAAAGATGTATTGTTCTATTAATCATTGTAAAAACTTATACATAATAAAGAAATTGTAATTTATAATAAGTACATACATGGCAACACTATCATAAAAAAATTAAATGGTTTATTATTATATAATACAGTTTTAAATCTGTCGTAGACACGTATAAAGTAATCGATTCCCAAGCGTCGCCATAAACGTACACCGTAAATACGATAGAAGAGTTACTTAGCTACACTTATCATCGGTTTTTTGTTAGTTAATGCCTCGTCTGAGACTCGGGTGAAGCACTAATTAACAAAAAACCGATCAAAAGTTTCAGAAAAGCAACTCTATTGTGAAATGTTTATTATTGGGAGATCGATAATTAATAATATCTCAATCGTCTCGATCTATGTTGACTCTTATTTCCTTCATTGTAAGCTGAATAATAATCATTATTAAATACATCACCAAGCCAATTAAACCTGGGGCGTATAAATAAATATTAAAAATCATTATATTTGGATAACAAGTTACTTATCAAGCTGGACAACGACCTACGTAACTATTGTAGTTAAATATATTACTCGATAAGTAAATATGGAAATGAAATAACACAATATACCTTAAAACCACATTTTTTCAATTTAACCTGGCTTGGTCAAGTTATTTGTTATGAGTAATTATTAAAAATAAACTAGCAAATTAGGACCCCTAATAAAGGTGTAAATATTTATTTTTGTGATATATCTATAAACAGTAAAACAATATCAAGGGATAAGGGATATTGGTTACAAATACTTTGGTGATGGGTTCAAATCCCGTTTCAGTAAAAAAAATGTTTTGATCGGTTATTACGACTGGGAGATCAAGAATAATAAAAATAAAATCACGATCAATCATCTTGATCCAAGTATACACTGATTTCCTGTATTGTAAGGTAAATACTGATTATTAAGTCGGTGACCTGTGTAACTAGTAATAGATTACCGACAGATAATCTTAGGAATAAGGCGTATATAAATAAATAAATGTGCTTATCCTTATAATATTTAATTAGCATAAACCTGGTTTTCTATAATTATGTATCGGTGCATAATAATTGGCAAATCACAATGCTGAATACTCGAATCACAATTGAATAATGAATTGGTGCATCGTATTATTACTGTTTTGCATATAAGGTGGTCGATACCAATAATATGATTAATTGTTGTTGTTATTCTAAAACCGAAACCAGGACAGAAGGATAATACAATTTCAAACCAGGGGGAAACTTTCAACCCGATGATTGTTTTAGCCGCGTTTCGAAGCTTTCTTGTGTCCAAATTAAATCAGATACTAAAAACACAACAAACAGTAACACCTTGATAAATAACCATTAGCATTTTGATGGAAATGCATCAGCGTTTTAAATATTGTATAATGCAAGTTGACTTTAAATTATGTAACAACGCAAGACTGTTTAAATAGATCGCGCTATCAAAGAAACTGTCTGAACCATAGCCCATCGAAATATTTACAGAAAAAGCCGGATGCAGACTAAGATGCTTATTAAGATTTTAAATTGATTTTAGAAATATATCTCGAAATTATCTCTTGTTTGTAGAGACAATATCAAACTTTACCAAAGGTTGTGATTTTTTTTTTTTTTTTTTTTTTTTTTTGATTTATATTTTTGAGTACCCTGTCTAAAGACATCTTACTCGTCGTCTGTTGTCACATTGTCTTGAGGGTTGGTTGTCCAGTGACGACTCAATCCCGGCGTTGTGTTTAGGTTATAAGTGTTCAAGTGTTCATACTTGTTTTATCAAGTAAACACCATTGTCAGTCCTTGAATCTTGCTGGCAAGTCAAGTTGTCTGTATTTTTGTAGACGTCTTGCGTAGTCTACGGTCAATAAGTCCCTCGCTAGTACGTTCGGGTGACTTTTTAATCTACTTTGGTACGTTTCGCTGAATTTTTTCAATTCTTCGCGTACTGTCATTGTTTTAGAGTCCTGTAATAGGACCCAGTTGGGTACATACCATGGAGCATTTAAAATTGCTCTCAGGGTCTTGTTTTGTAACCTGTCGATACTGCTGATATGAGTATCCTTAGCTGTCCCCCACAGTTGACATCCATATGTCCAAATGGGTTTGATTATTGCTTTATACAGCAATAGCTTGTTTGTAAGTGTGAGTTGGGAATGTCTGCCAATCAACCAGTACATTTGTCTTTTTTTATGTTCCATTTGAAGTCTCTTTGTCTTAATGTGTTTTTGCCATGTTAGGCTTCTGTCAAGGTGTATACCGAGGTATTTAACCGAGTCTTCTTGTGGAATATTTTTCCCACCAATTTTCACTGGTGGACATGTCTGTTTTTTGTTTGTGAATGTCACGTGTGTCGATTTGGTTTGATTTACTTTAATTCTCCATACTTCAAGCCATTTCTGTATTGCGTCAAGGTGTTTCTGGAGGAATTGTGAGGCAGCTGTTGGATCTTTGTCCGAAGCGAGTATGACGGTATCGTCAGCGTATGTAGCCAGTGTTGTGTTGTCGGTTTTTGGGAGATCGTTTGTATATATTAGATACAGTACAGGACCTAGTACACTCCCTTGCGGTACTCCAGATCTTATGGTATTAAGATTTGAAGTTTCGTTGTCATATTTAACAAAAAACTGTCTATCGGTCAAGTACGATTTGATAATATCATACATGTTTTTGGGCAGTTTTCCTTTGATTTTATAAAGCAGGCCTGGGTGCCAGACTTTGTCAAAAGCTTGACTGATATCTAAGAATGCTGCTGAACAGTAGTTTTTTCTTGTATGGAGCGATCTATGATCGTCACAACTCGATGAACTTGTTCAATTGTCGAGTGCGCTTCTCTGAAACCGAATTGATGATCAGGGATCATGTGTTCTTGAAAAAGTATTGGTTTCATGTTGCGCAGTAGAATTTTTTCAAATATTTTGGAAAATATTGGCAGGAGGCTTATCGGTCGATATGAAGTGACTTCTTCGGGTGGTTTACCTGGTTTAGGTAGCATAATAATTTCTGCTATTTTCCACTGTCTAGGGAAGCTACCCATTCTAAGTATCGCGTTAAATATTATGGTTAGAAATCTTAATCCGATATCTGGCAATTCTTTGATTATCTTCCCGGTAATCATGTCATGTCCTGGCGCTTTTTTTGCGCGTACTTCATATTTTATAACATGCTTGACGCATTGAAGTCCAATTTTGACATAATAGTTTTCTTTATGTTCCGTACTATCTAATAAATTATGAATGTGACTTTCTTCTTCAGGGGAACACATCCTTTCCGCTGGTGTAAATACTTCCTTGAGATGTTTCGCAAACTCGTTTGATTTCTCTCTGGTAGTTTTTGCCCATTTATCGTCAGCCGTTTTGATGGGCGGTATGGATATTTGGGGCCGTTTTAGTTTTTTTGTAGCTTTCCATAGAGAATAATCTGAAGCGTCGGTGGCTGTAAGACCTTCCAGATAGGATTGAATCCCTTAAAGGTTGTGATTAATCACACCGCAAAACCATAATATCATGGTGTATTTTTATTTATTAACGCTCTGAGAAGCTTTTATTTTAGAAAGAGTCTTTTTGAGAGCGTTTTTATACACAAAAATGTGTTTATTGTCTGTGGGTGATCTTAACTATTAATAGTTACACAGGTCACCGACTTAATAATCAATATTTACCTTACAATACAGGAAATCAGAGTAAACCTGCATCGAGACGATCGATCGGGATTTTATTAATATTATTCCCGATCTCCCAGTCGTAATAACCGATCGTTATATAACCAATCACAACCGTTTGCGGTAAGTAAGCTCAAATATGAGTGTATATTTCTCTGTATCCAAATAAGAATTAAATATTTTTTTGTCTTTTTATTTATTATTCAATTTAAACAATATACTTTTTTTATTCGCCATATGTTGATATTAATTTATACGATGCCTAATTTTAAAAAAGTCATAAACAATCTTTAAATGAATAATTTAAGCAAACCTTTCCAATGAAAAAAATTCTTTCTCAATATTTAAGTGTGCATCGATGATATTAAAAAATGTGTTTATTTGATAATTCTGTTGGTATATTTAAAAACTATGAATAATAATCGCGGATATACTAATGATTAATTAAATAAAACAATCTATTATTTCAATCAAACAAATTTTTTTAATTACAATAGAGCACCCCTGAAATGGTTACTTTTTATGTCTTAAAACTCCTAGATACATAAATAAATTAATAAGACACATCAAAATGTTTTCATTATCCGTATTAATAAATAAAAGACAATAGGAATTTTAAATAATAAGATAAAAATTAATTAAGTATGTTTTATTGAAATTAATCTCACAAAAGAAATCTTGCCTTACCTAAGCCTAACAATTGAATATTCGTATAACATGCAAACTCCTTTACGTTTACGTCCATTGAATAGTAACTTTGTTTACAAAGGATACACCAGAGAGACACACGACAAAGCTTAATGGAGCTAATGCTGGATCCAAAAAATGTTACCATTGTTAAAAGGGGAGTCTCTTTTATGAGTGATATTGGCCGACTTTATATCTAGTTTACTTTGCTACTTCTACTCTCACTACGTGATTTTTTGCTCACACTATAAATCGCCACCGCAATTGCTAACATACAGAAATATTCTGTTTTTGACAAGGATCGATTTAATGTGAATTTGCTAGTAGTAGTGATAAAAAATAATAAAAAAACATTCATTGCGCTTGGGTTTTCTAGGCGGTTGAGAGACAAAGTTGAATTTGTCACCCAAGGTTTCGTCTGACAGCTCGTACTGTTTATATGCCACTTGTCGATCTTTTTAATAAAATAACACCGTCTTTTACTTAATATGGTTCATAAAAAATATACTTGAAATGTATTTTAAAATTGCGTTAAAGAGTTTGGCCAAATTTGACCCTCCATGCGGTAAGGGGTTGAAAACATGGGTGATAATAATTAATTTATCACCAAAAGTTTCGTAAGATGCTTCTTTTACCGCTCGTACTGTTTATCTGTCACTTGTCGATCTTTCTTATAACATTCACTTAATATGGTAATGTGTATCATTATTAAAGTGTATAGTATTAAAAGTTGCTTGATATATTCAACGACAAAAAATACGAGCCGCCTTGTGGCCCAGTGGTTAGTGTAACGGATTCGTGAGTGAAGACTCCCGGGTTCGATTCACGGCACCGGAGTCATTTGGTAGATCTAGCTTAGCAAACTAGATCTTAAGTACTCATTGCTGTGTGGTGGCCTGGGAAACCATCTCTACTTTATTCCCCGTAAAGGCCAAGGTGGCCTGGCCAACCCCTTAAAGTACATTCATTTAAAATATGTACAGTGCCTTCTAACAGGAAACAATAAAAAATAATTAAAACATATCAAAATATCATTAATTATTAAGAGTCTACCATGTATAATATGCGCTTGCCACTTGGGGTGCTGCTCTTACCGCTCGTACTGTTTATCTGTCTCTTGTCGATCTTTCTAATAATAATTACATCGTCTTTCACTTAATATGGTAAAGTTGTTTGATTTATTCAAAGATAAATTAGATATAACTTGTTTTTAATTGAAACTAAAATATTTTTATCTTTATTATGTAATGCCAGTAGGATTATAAAGAAATATACCAAAACGGGTCATATACCAAATATTCTAAAAAGATGCTTTTTCTTAACAAAAAGCATCTTTTTGTTAAAAAAAAAATTTATTAATTAAAAATAATTTATTATGACAGCTTGAAAATCTTCGGTTTTATTAATGAGTGAATATATGTTGTCATTAGAGAATAACAAAAATTAAAATAAGCTCACTTTATGGTGTCGTATTAGTTCAAGTATAAGTTCAAGGTCAAGTTCAATTTCGAATCCGTCAACAAGGTATTGTTAATTTGTAATATACTTTGTTTACAAATTGAAATCAGGCGGTCAATCACCTAATAAGTAAATACACAAGATTCTCAAACTTTAAAAAAAACAAACGTTTAACTAGCCGACTTGGACCATTAATGAAGGTGTGGTTGTGTTACATGTACCATTCCTTATTTATTATTTTAAGTTCAATAAAAGACATCTTGTGTAAGTATGTAAACAATTATTGTGATTATCGAACGTTACTTTGGGGATTATAGTATTGCAGGTGGCCATAGTTCGCATATGTGCGAAGTATAATATACGCATGTACTAGTGCTGGATATGTTCCAATGTATGATAACAATACGCACGACACTATATGATATAGGTCTTCTATAAATATTTCAGACTTGTTTTCATTGTGAATAAAATACGTATTCCTCTACCAGTAATCTTTGATTGAACCACATAGGTTTTGTTTGGAGAGATCTGTGACTAACACGATGATAGTGTATAAATCGTCCCATTTTATAAATGACAGTCGTTCTTTCTTTGAATGAGTAGAAGTGATATAGTGAATAGATACACTGGACTAGGATAGGCTAACAGGATATGGACAAATTTGTGCCGGACACTACTACATGGAATAGGCGGTATACAGTCCGGTTCAAAGGACGTTCCTTACTAACGACCTTTACTTTTATCTATTTATACTATATCCTAATATATATAAAACCATAAAAATAATCACCAATTAAATATTCAATCACAATTTCAGGATATCATGAATTTAATCTAATTAATTAGTAGTATTTTATTTCACTTTGCCATACTAAATTTCACTGAAATGTACAACCATAGGTAATTCAAATTAATTTATTTCATTTTATATACAACGTGGCCATTAACTAATTGAGAATCTTTTAAAAAGAGACACGGTGAAAAGATTTTTTTTCATATTTAAAAAATCATTACAATTATTACTTTGGATATTGTTCAAGTTACACTCATTTTTACTTTCATGGGTTTTTATTTTTTCCCCATACTTTTTATTATTCAATATTATCTAATATCAAATAAAAATGTTATTCTCATGTAAGTTATAGGCTAAAAGATTACTTTATAAAATTCAAATTTAATAAAAATTTTACTTTCGAATTAATTTCAACTTAATTGAACTGACTTATTAGTAAATAAAATTTGCACTATTCATTCTCCACAAAATATTTCTATAATCAGGATTTATATCTTTTCCTTGATGGTATTTCAATCTATTAAAATAAATGATAAGAGACTGAATTTTGTCAATGCAGTGACTTTCTTAATATTGTTATTATTGATATAATTGATATAATATTGAATAATTTATTGTCAACATTGTTTTAGAAGAGAAAAAATATTATATTTATAAAATTATTCTGCTGTATTGTTTATTTACATACAAATAATGTGCAGTGTTAAAGTGATAACAAGATCTTTTTATAAATTAAAGGTTAGGTTAGATTATATTTTTTATCGGATCCTTCTCGCTTATATTATTGATAATATTATATTGCCTATTATAATTAAATTCAGAAAGTTTTCAGATATTTTGTTCTTATATTACTCAGTTTATTAAAAGTATGCCCGTCGCAATTTTAAAAATGATCATATCCCACAAATAAAGTGGCATTTACGCTAAGCTTTATACACATTTTAATTAATATTATATTATTTAATTTTATTAAAAAGGGAGAATGCGCAAGAAAGTCTCGTTACTGCTGGTAAATATTTATTTTGAAAAATATTATTCCCGCAGTGCTTTTCTACTATTTCCGTTTACATTTTGTAAAGTAAACACATCTTTGCAAGTTAAACTCCCAATAGAGTGAAATAAGCATAATTTAATATGAGGTAACATTTACTTTTATAGAAGATCTGTTTTATGAATATATTTTCTATGACTTCCTTCAGTTGAAAAGCCATTCATCAAATCTTTCATGCAAAATGCAGCAATAAGACCACTTGGAAATACTTTCTTGAACTTTTCACATTACAAACACACTCTGCTTGTTAAATAATGATAAAAGACTTTTAAATTTCCTCGTATGTACACTTTTCAACTATCGGACATTTAATTTTGACCAAACGAAGAGTTGAATTTAATATTGTATCCACCTTGAACTTGAACATGATTTTTTTTATTATTTGATACAATTTATCTTATAATAATTTCATAACAAAAGGTAAGTAGGTTTGTTTGTTTTCTTTATTATCCATTATACCATAATTTTTATTGCATTATAGATTAAGTCAATAAAGTGATCGATGGGTTATTAACACAAAAAGTTTATACAAATTGACGGTATATTAGGTTTGGCTTTTATTCAAAGACATTAGTATAATATATTTATAAATAAACTAATAATATGGGTTGTAATTAGCTTCAACCACTAAAAGTAAAACTAATATTTTTTTTTTATTTCAAAGTCTTATAATATATGTTTATTAAGTGTGTAATCCTGTAAAAATAATAAAACACATAAGAAAAATCATGAGGAGTAAACTGCAGATGCCTTTAATATTTAATTGTATATATAAATTAATTTAGATATAAGAATTCTAAATAAATTTAGATATAAGAATTCTACGTCAGATACTAAAAAATTGCAATCAATTAAGCGATTAATTAATTTTTTGTAAGATGGGGTTGATCGATTTTAAAATCGGTTGCCTTTTATATAAATTTAATAAGAAGAGAAAAGAAGTTTTTAAGAGTGAATATTTTTGTGCATATATGGGTTTGGCTTTCATTTAATACGTTAATAAGCTTTTATTATAATAAGACATTTTCACAAAGTATGTATAAGTAAATTTTTTTTAAATATATTCGTCTCTAAATTATGATTGCAAGTAGTACTTGTTATTTTTCACTAGCACATGGTTTCCTCGATTTTCCGCAGACGATTCACGGCCTTGCGTAAAAAGCCAATTTCTTTTCGAATATACCGGTTGACAGTGGGAGCCGAAAAAAAGTGTTTCAAAATAAGGAAAGGCAGAAATAAATAAGCAATAAAAAGCGACGTCGTCTCCAGATGAAAAACAGTAAAGCGAGTTTTCCGCGTGTTCTCTTCACACCCGGGAAATCGTTTGCTAACACACTCGTGCTCTACGATTTCATATTCTATAACCTACACATATTTATTACTCAGTATTTTCATACAAATTGAACCACACTTAATTTTACAAGCAATACGACTTGTTTCTGTCTGACAAATATCGATTTATTTCATACCAAACAGAGGGAATATCAAGCTCGCCGTCTTTTAATACGTGCAATATGTAATTTTACACAATTTGTATTTTTTGATTCACAAATGAGTAACAAACTCTTTAGTAGAACCCCCATTTAAATTTTAAATTAAAATAATATTTTTTTTATTTCCTCCTCCAAGGTTTACGTTATAGTGAACATGTTCGCATAAACCATAGACTTAGATATAGAGAAAATATATTATACCTTAAACAATGTATTGAATATTTATTAATATTGCTTCTTGTATTTTTAAACATCTTTTTTATATTACTTCATGGTCAAAATACGTTTATATTTGATTTTTATGTATTAATAATTTATTTTACGGCTGAAGGAACTTTTTATAATGTTTATATAAAACATTTTTAGAGACAACAAGTGTTGATTCATTTTTATTTGTCAGTGGTCTTAATCAATTGCTTATCGATTAATATTGCTTCTTGAATTTTTATCAATCTTTTTTATATTATTTTATACAATTCATAACCATCAAATTATAATAAATAAGGAATTAATTATCATAAATTATTTAATATAATGTTCCTTTTTAATTACGAACCATTTCCCTCAAACTCTGTTTTTATTATATTTATATTGTGAATTTGAATTACACATACTCAATACAAAAAAAAATTGTATTGTTAAAATGTTCTTAGATTGACTACACGTACAATGGGTTTAATTTATCAAGTTTAGATTTTTCAAAAAGCTTACCAATTAAATAAGTACTGTCACATTATTTTCGAAGAGTTTATTTCATTATCGAACTATAAAAGAGTCTGTAAGAAACGCGTATAACTTTCTTCTTGGTTATTAAGCGTAAGCTTTGTGAGAAGTTCGGCTCGCCTCCATACTTAAAATATTCATATATTTTCAATCTAAAAGTTCTACAACCGCTTTAATATGTAAATACTTTCTCACACGGTGGTATGGCTTTTTTTTCGAAAAAAAAAACTTTGACTGAAGACAACATTTTTATTCACTCTGGACGAGACGAGGCGCTCATTAAATGTGCAAGGATCACAATTTTATGACTTCAGATTAAAATATTTTTTATCGGTCCAAGGAGACGGTGAACCATCCGATATGCTAAACAGGTAACGGTGACCACATAATAATATAAGGTCATAATAGTAGTTTAGAATGTAGGATTGGAATAGACCGACCAAGGGTACTTTGGCGTCCGAATACCAATTTGAATATTTCTATTTTAGTTAGCATAATCGAAATCGAACCACCACATCGATGCTCACATTCTGAAATTCAATTTCGCTAACTGTAAACAACCGCATGAATTTTAAATAGGACTATCCATTATGTGTGTTTTGTATTGATATAATAAACGTGATCTTAGTACTAGTTCAACAGAGCAAAGCGTCTATAGAGTTGCCAATAATTTTATTTTTATTTATTTAGAAATACCTATTATTATTATATCTTTCGCATAACGGGGTATCCCAAGTCGCAGTGATGATAATGCAGCACTCGTCATTTGGAACATGAAGCATAATAAAAAGAAAATAATTAAATTTAAGGAATGGTACATTAAATATAACACAACCATGGTCCAAGTCGGCTAGTTAAACTTTTCAATTTTTTATTATTATTT